>APFE031662442.1:2342-95096 GCA_000404065.3 Pinus taeda | reverse complement strand
AAATGTGTTCTAACATATAGGTAAAATAAGTTTATTGAAAATAAAAACCTCTGCCAATCTTTCTTTTAAAATATTATTGGGAAATTTTGCAATTCTTTATGTGGGTTTATTAATTTTCTAAATTCTAAGGTTAATAAGAAATATCATATTATTTTCTAGAAAGTACAATGCTTATTAATCAATAATTTTTAACTTCAAAGATTATAAATTGTTATTCTCATATTCACTATGGTGATATTTCAATTAAATTATTTTCATAATTCATCTATGTTCAATATAGAAAAGATTAATAAAATTAATTAACAAAACCATTTCGGTATAACATTTACTTTTATTTTAATGTGTCTCTAGTTTCTTGTCCACCTTTTAATTCTTGGTATAACTTAATTTCTATATTTTTATCTTGTTAAGCTAGTTCTCAACTAAAGCTTGTGCTAATTCTATGTAAACCTATGCCATATTTATTCAACCAATACCAATAGTTCTAAAATCATCTCACTTTTCTATATGCTATTATCAATGGCTAAATCTCTCTTTATACAATCTTTATCATTAAATATTTCTTACAAGGAAATGGTATCTAGTAATTATACCGTAGAACAAGTAGAGAAACAATGACAAAGTATAAGAATTGGAGAAAGTCTTAATAAAATCTCTTAGTGATGGTCACAACCAATTTGAGGTAGGCACATCTTAGGCACATCTTAAGATTATGTATAGGGGATATTATTTTCTTAAGAAACACAATGTTTAGTAAATGACACAAATTACTTCTCTCCACACAATTATGATATTGTAGTAATAAAAAACATAATGTAAACAAATGAACACCTTTTCTATGGCCTTAATCTTGAGTAATTTTAAGTGAATCCACAATAAAATCACATTAGCGATTTGAGTAGCACAGATAAACATGATAAAAGTTTGATTCTTTAGTTGTTAATTAGGATTCCTTGGCCCGTTGCCAAGGTATGCCAGAAACATGTTGGATTCCCCTTTTCATAGACTATATGCACTATAGATAGTGGAAATGCATGCTAATTAGATGCACCAAGATAGGTTTGGAAGAGAACTTGGATAGAAAAGGAGACAAGGATAACACAAGTAGCCTCATTTGCAAATATGTAGTTCACATGATTGACATGAGTGGCCTAGAGATATTGATGAATTGTCTATCTGGACTATATATGTACTAATGAAGTTGGGAAGTCCACAGTTAGGGGTTGCGATGGATGGTTGAAGTGCCTTTTGACACAAGTCATTATTAATCACAATCATAAGATACACTCATTTGGAATACACAATTGGCAATGAATCCCTTAGTGCACATCCACGAAGCACACGTGTGTGCTTTGGTGGGATTAACTAGAGGGATTTAGGTAGGTCTAGGTATATTTGTGAGGATTGGGTCAATCCAAGTGGATTTGATGGATAGACAAAGATGAGTTGAATAAATGGACGAAGTTGGGACAAATAAATGTGGTACGAGGACTTACGATGATTTGGATAAACGAATTGAGGACATTTGGATAACTTCGATGCACTTGGGAACGTTATGGGTGAATTATTAGGCACAGTTATTGGATAGGGATAATCGATAAACAACTCACTGAGGTATCTAGGTTCATTTTTTGGGCACTAGGGATCACTTTATAATGAAGGGGATTTCAAGCATAAGGAAAGACCCATATAAAAGGGCACCTCCAAAGTACTAAATCATAAAAGGATATTCATTTCACAAGAGGTGTATGGAATTATATAGTTATTACAAGTTTTGGGTTAGGTACAATGTGATGGATTTTTATGGCTAAGTAAAATGAAGGAGATGGAACTTATAGGAGACAACACCATGATATCTTTAGGTGTTGGATTAGCAATTCTTGTGAACTTTTTTGTTAAAGCATAATTGTAGTTAGCAGAGGAGCTATAGTTAGGTGGTTTAACATGCCTAATCCCTTAATGCATTGTTAACAATACGAGTTATCTACATCCACCTTCCTAGGTTAACTAAAGGAATTAGGGTCACCAATTTTACTTTATTTTCCATCTAAAACTCATTTTTTGGAACACCATTATATTCTACTCATCAAGATATTTCCATTGATATAAACTCCATCCAAATCCAATATTTCAACCAAAATTTATGACCTGTTGAAGATTTTGTCTTTAAAATTCCACGCAAACATCTACATTGTCCATGTGTCACCACTTCAATAGATAACATCAAATTTCATAGTGTTAATAACCAATTGGGTATTAGTTTATTGAGAGAAATTACAAAATCATGAAAGATCTGATATGTTAGTTTCTCGATATTCCAAAGATGAGACACACAATAACTAATATATTGACACCATGCCATGTCACTCTTTGTGCCAGCATGTGATACTATGCTACGATGTTGGCTGATCTGTAGTTGAATTTTAGTTTTGTTGTGCTAATTTGAACTTTAGATTTAAAAACAAATAGTTGTCCATTGCTTCATGTGCACAAGTTTTCTTAGGTGTTTTTGAATCAAAACAGGTAAATTTATGTCAAGTTTTATGTTAGAATCATGAGAAGAATAGCATGCAAAACAAGTTTTAAACAACAACAAGTAAATGAATAGCAAACCATCAAGAAAAACACTTCACACAATGTTTTGATAAAGGAGATCACTCCTTCTGGGCTATGTCTCCTTGGTCCAGCTTCAATGGCTTGGGCCTTTGTATTTGCTAAAAATGGAAAATGGTATACTTTATAATGCTCTATAGCTCATGAAACCTGCTTCAATGGACTCAGAGCATCTAGAAACCCCAAATATGACTCTTCAAGCTCTTCAATTGGACTCTGGCTGATCTAGGCTTGACCTCCTCTCCTGGTGGCCCTTGGCTTCCTTAAAATCCAACGTGGAAAAATCAAATACAAAAATGCCTCTATGCCTTTGCAACATGTTCCATTGTGTTCATAATGTTGAAATCATCTAAGAAATTTTTTTCCTGACCTCCATTTGGTCCAATGTTTCCAAAGTTATGACAGAAACAACTTTCTCCTAGTAAACCTCCACTAAAATTGGAGGAATTTGAGTTATCTCTGCTAATTTTGGAGTTAAGGATGGATTTAATGGCACCACAAAAACTCCGCCGAACTAAAATTTGATTAACGGGAGGTTAATTAATGGTTAAACTAGGTTAATTAAATGTTAATCCCAGATTAGCACTAACCCGCATTCTATTAACTGTTAACCTGGATAGTCTTAGTGGAGTGGTCTCATGTCATGGAAAAAAATGTTATGGTTAGGATTAACCATTTAACTTAACACCGATAGCCTCCATTGAGTGGTCATATGGTGGCGGATAATGCCACGGTTATGGCAAGCAGTTAATGTTGGATGCTTGTTTGGATAACTGTTAGTGGTTATCCCAGAGTGTTCACATGTTGCAAGGAGTTCGCGGTTATGGTGTATGTGTTGTCCGCTGGTGTAAAAGTTAGCCGTTGGTTGACCACCATGGGTTGGTGTGTTCTCATGGGAGGGTTGACCTATGGGCCGACCCTCCTAACTGCCAACTCCCAAAGTTATAACATTTAAACATTAGTGATGAACTATAAGATTAAGTCACAATGGGTAGCGGAGATGGTAAAGAGCCTTAGTTGTGGAGGGGAGGTAGCGGGATCGAACCTTGCCACCTCCACAAAAATTTTGATGTGCACACCAATATGCAGAGGTCCTTTGGGGAGGGACACATTGCGGACTTCGGGCTTGTCACTTGTCCCCTCCTCATTGGACCACCTTCAACCAATGAAAACACACCACGTACCAAATCGAATATCCAACCACAACGTGACACTTATCGAAACCTTACTAGATATTGACCGTGCATTGACCTTGTCTAGTCACCTGCCACATTAGCAGTACCGACAATTTGGTATGCATGAGAGGGTTTTTTTTTGTGCAAAATTTCTTCTGTTTGGCAAAGCAGTCAGCAGGCTCTATCTTCCTCATAAGAACTCCATTTTGAACGAAATGACTGCGTTGGGATCATTTTGACAAGAAGGACATAATCATTCAAGTTTAAAACGATTCCAAGAACTTTTATTTTTGAGCTAATTTTTTCCCCTAATCCAGATTCCGATCATTGGCATCCCATGTAAAAATAATATTAGGTTCTATTAATAATTGGATGAAAACTTGATTGTTTGCATCTTGACCATATCATACCTAATCACCAATATACAAAATGTGAATACTACAACATCCAAATATGATAATGGACATCATCTAATAGGAAGTAATTGCCGTTAGCTGACATACTTATTAGGATTTTTCTATATAAGGTGACCATATTGGGGAGTTATTCAATATATTGTAAATTAAACAAAGTCTTTCGGTAGAAAGACATTGTAAATTCCCAACACTCGATACCTCGACATCCTGACCCTCAACTGCAACAACTCTATTCCACCATCAGTTAAAATTCTATCTCTTTAGAGACAACAATACAACACTCACAGAACTCACCCTACTAGATAATGAATGCTAAATGACGGAACTAAACCCCACTGGTCAATGAACGTTTTATAACCATCAATATTGATGATTCACAATGTGTGATTATCAAAGTGTTGTGAGGTGCCTGATTTGATTGCCTTGATAGTTGATGTCCCATTATTCAATTAATAGCCCATTAATTGAAAGTGTATGATCATTGTTATTGGACAAAAATATCAGGATGTATCATTATCATGGATTCATGATGGAGTTTATTTGAAGTGTTACTAAATTCTAATACTTGTTGTTCTTGACTAAATATCATTCTCAGGTAACCTCTCACTCACAATGCTCTACTTGATCATATGACTTGTGATCAAGGATAAAGCCTTTAATCCCTAAATTTACAATAAAAAAATCTAAGTAATCCATAAAGTTACTAGGATCATCCATGGATGTTTTAAACTCTTGCTAACCTCACAAGTAAATTTTAGCGAATCTAAATTTATTTTATAGAGGAAAAACTCTTTTAAAAACTTATAAACTTTATAAATCTTCTTCAACCTATGAAATAATCCTAAAAGGAAATATCCATCAAGACATATCCATAGTAGAAATGCATAAAACGGGAAATTATTAGTCCACCTCAACTTCACCCAACTTAATTGAGATTAATCTCATTCCTTTGGGTTGCAAATGACAACATCACATTACCAATGATAAACAATTACAAGAAGATAAACCAACATTCTAGGTTATCTATAAAGGAAACAAAGTCTCCCCTTACCGATAAATTTTCAATACGTCTCAATAAAAAAAGTATATAAATGTTGACGATGTTTGCAATCTATCAAACAAAGGGGTCTCCTTTGTATAAATTTCCAATTATACCTCTCACCATTTGGAGTAAGAGGCCCATCCAAAGTATTAGCCCAACCACCATAACTCTAAGGTTTTCCTTAGACGTCAATGTATAACAAAAGAGAGTATGTGCATAACCTTTGAAATCAGTAAGTAAGTTGACACTATGAAACACCAATTGTAATATGTAAAACAATACTTTCACGAGATGGAAGTAAATAGTGAGTCTCTATAAGGAGAGTAATAGTACTATATTAAGAGAGACACACACAAGAAAGGAAAGATTATTTTAATATCTAGCGAAGTAGTTCACATATACACCATGATCATTAAAGTAAACACAACACACATTCAACAAGATAAGCACCAAACCCAATGATGTAGTTCAATTTCTTTAGTACGTATGAACATAACATATACACCAAACATCTAAAGGATAGCCTTACAATACTGACAATACATGCATGAAAATGTGTTTCCTCAATGATGTTTCGATGATTAATTTGAAAAACCAAGTACATAGTTACAATCGCAAGCTGCTACCTCCAGTAGTGGAACATTAGGTCACTTATTGCTTCTCCAAAGAATGATCTTCTCTCCTATGCTAAGCTAGAGAAGTGAAGGCTAGTTCTCCAAAGTATATGACTACCAAAATCCCCATGCTTGAGTTATGAGGTTGTATTTATAACAAGAGGAATGAGCTTTCATATTCCATGACTCTTGAGTTACCCTCATAACTCTTGGAATTTCCCAGTGACCTTTGAAATTCTATTGACTCTTTATTCTATATGTGACTTTTCACATTCCACATGTGACTCTTGGACTTCCACACGTTTACATTTTATCATTTTCTTGAAAATCCATAATTACATTCCAAACTATGTGGGAAGACTCATTAACTCTTATGACATTATGATGACATTTGTATAAGCCACAACTTGGCAATGATGATATGGAACTTCATGATGATGTGGCATTGCCAAGATGCTATTCTTGTTGCTTAGAATTTGACTTCTTCATGATATATCTTTCTTTATTCTTCATTTTCACCCTCCAAAGGATCTAGGTGAATGTTGGGACCTTCGAAGTTAGATTCTTTATCTAGATCAAAGATTCATTTCTGTTCTTAATGATAATTCTTCCTTTGCTCCTTCTTCATAAGTACTCTCTTGTAGCCTCTCCTTGATGGCCTTTCTTTAGCACTACCATCTCATGTTGTAATGATGATACCTGTAGATGGAGACCACTCATGACAAGCCAACATTAGTCTAAAACCATATACTCTACCTCTACTCACTCATGGAATATGTTGATTAAGATGAGGTAACATGCAAGGGTTTTGAACGAAAGATGTTGGAGATTGCACAGTTGAGGACTTTAGGAACTCAAGGAGGACCCATTATTTACTATAATTTCAAAATGCATAGTACATGAGGGTTTGAAAGGTCTTATTTCATAGTGAGGTGGTACAAGAGGCATGGAATTGAGCTTATTGATTGATGATCTGGAGTGAGGAGTTCCCAAGTAGAAGGAGACAAGTATTGCATAGTTGGGCATCCTAGGGATTGAGGAAGGCTTCATTGTCAATTGGAACTGTGTAATGTGTACTAGGAGCAAGATAGGGCTAAGGATTATGTAGTGAGGGATCTTAGTTATCAGGACTAGTCACTATAACTTTGCAATGTGTAATGATTGGGGGCAGGCTCAATGAATTGCATAATTGAGGAGCTCAATGACTCAATAGTGAATCCTTGTTCATTGGAATTGTGCTCTTCTGATGAAGGGAGCAACACAATTAGGCAATTCAGAGAGACAAGAAGGCAAGGTTGCTGATTGGAACAATGCAATGTGTATCGATTAAGGAGAAGGCTTATGCAACTATGCAGTTGGGCAAGTTTGTTACATAGAGAGGCTTGACTGTTGACTATAACTATGCAATGTGTAGTACAAAGTAGGAGGGAACAAGGATTACACATTCAATAAGGCTAGACAAATAAATTGGTGGCTTAAGTTCCAAGGTTGCTCATTGTGGACATGGAGGAGGGGGGTTGTCTTCTAGGACCACACACTGGATAGTTTCCAGAGACATAGGGGCTTCACTATGGCCTAGGAATTTACAGTCAAAATTTTCGCAGAGGGAGAAATGTTATATGAAGATTGAGCATGTTGGAAAGATAATGAAGGCTTTGAAAGGACTAAGTGTGGGATCAATGAGGAAAGAGAGAACAAGAAATGCAATCAAGTCATGAAATGATGCAGGAGCATCAAGACCATCTTCATTTGTAAATATGGAAAAAAAGGGGGTGTGATAAAATTTAAATATTTTTTTATTTTTAATAAAATAGGAAGTAAGATTATGTAAACATTCTTTTTCTAAATAAAAGGATATGGGAGAAACAGCTTAGAGAAAAATCTGGGATAGAATTTCTATGTTTTTTCAGTTAAAATTAGGATAAAAAATAGGGAATAAAGCTTCAAGCTTTAAATCATTATGTAAAAAGGGAAAAGCCTGCTTTTTCTAGGATATAAGGAGAAGACCTATTCCTTATGTATGTATCCATTATTATTATAAAAAAAGGAGGCAGCTCAGCTTCAAGGGGAGAGAGAGGAGCGGTGCCAAAGTATAATTTTAAAAACTCTCTAGCATTTTAGTGCAATGGGGTTTTATGATACTATGCATGTATGATTTTAACTGTGTATTGGAACAATTCAGATCATTTTCTCTTCGTAGTTATCCTGTAGACATTCTAATCTTATTTCATTACAATCAAATGGGAAAACTCTGTTTTGTGTAGAATCGTGGTGATATTAATTAAAGGAAGTTGTGGACGTGAGGCATTATAATACAGGTGTTTGCACTTGTTATATGAATTTCAGAGTTATAAGAGTTAAACTATGTAATACTCAGCTTCAAGGAAACCACAGAATTATATGATAATTCATCCTTTAAATTACTGTCCGGCTTGGTGATGATTGTCTGAAGGTATGGGCGCAACTATATTAATTGGGTCAGTTTAAAGCTTTGGTTGGTATTTATTTGTTAATTGAAGGATCCAAAGCAGAGGAATACTCTGTTTGCACTGTGGATCATTTTGCAACATCATACAATAGATATCCTAGAGTCTTTGATGAGGAGAAGATAAATTTTAATTGCAAGGGACTGTTTGTAGTTGCCGGAGCTGTTGGTGTTTAATAGTGCATATGAAAACTTGTTGTTGAGGTACAAATCGATCAGCTTCGATCAGAGAAGGTGACCCTAAGTGAGTCACTAAGAAATCCAATCTGTTAAATCCATTAATATAAACAATGTGCATTCGAGTTTCAATGGCAGCTGGCTTTTGGATTTTGGCTTTGTTCGCGTTATAAAACACATCAATATATCAATATAGAGATGAATATGGACGATGGCATGAGCTTGAGGGTCGTATTTATATTTGCAGGTCGGCAATAGACTGCAGTTGGATGTGAAGCTGCAGGTTGCATAGAGGATAAACCTGCAGTGATAATATCTAGATGGGTAGATAGGATCAATTGATTTTGAAAACCTTCAGAGGTGCCAGAGAAGAGAACTGAAGACATTCCACCTGAAACTTATTTCAGTGGTTACATTAAATTGAAATTTGAGGGCCGCCATCTCCATGAGTAACTCAGAATTACAACAATGGTCTGCGAGAAGTGGGAAGAAGCAGCTTGTGGAAACAAAGTGCTCAGGGCTTAAAGCACAACGTGTAAGTCTGATGTGTATGTAGGCAGAGGAACATTTTTGGTTCGTTTTTTTTTTATTGGTATAAATATTGCTGCCGCCTTGAATAATCACACACTCTGTTGGAGAAAAAGCTTAATGTTATTATGCTATTATTTTGTCTTTTAAATCCTTTCAACTCATCATTGGAAAATCTGAAAGGAGACGCGACAAGGCAAACTATGTCAGATTCATCGCTTAAAGGTGGAAGACGATTGTGAGTGGATTTCAACATTTGAACTGTGGTTGTTCCAAGGGAAAGGATATTGAAACTGTAACGAAGACCCACATAGAAATCAAAGAAGAAATGATACGAGGATATGGATGTAGAGGTGAGATGCATGTTGTCATAATAGAGTATTGAAGATCATGGTTATATGCAGGCCTACCCTACATCAGGTGGTATCAGAGCCTGGCTCTATTGAGATTGAAGAATATTTGTTTTGTTTTTTAATGAATGCAAGAAGGTTTTGTTGAAGAATTGAAGAAGGTTTTGTTGAAGAACAGATATGCAAACCACGGGGGGATGAGCCTGCCCCTTCAAAGGGCGAATCCATAGACGGGAGCTCAGCAGGATAACTAAGTCAGGGGCTCCAGTTGTACTAAGTAAAGAAGGGGGCTGGGGGTAAACGCTCGATCCATGGTGCTAGTCGCATCTGAATAACCCTAGCGCGAGTTGCAGAGCTCGTTTCCCAGGTCGATCCTTGTTACATTGATAGTGATTTTTCAAAGCATATGACTGGAGATAAAAGTAGATGTGTGACATTGACGAATTAGAAGACTAAGTTAGGAATGAGGATCCTACAATATATATGGGTGTCATGGTTCAATCAAATTTTTTCTGTTTCAAATGGATCATATTTTCAATTAAGATATGATTGGCCTTAAATATGTAGACTAAGAAAAAGAATTATGAAGACATGTTAGCCAAGAGTTGTTGATCATCGCATTTGCCTCTTCAAAAAATTTCCACACCATATTTTAAGCCAAGCAAGAGCAGTTTGGATGCAAGGTCTTATTGAATACAACAGAAAAACAAATAGGTGACAAGATAATAAAGAATAAACAAATGCAAGACAAAATAAAAGAAACATATGACACGAGAAACATGTGACAAAGAAAGTACGCAAACTAGGTGTGAAGAAAAATGAAGTTGGCAAAGGAAAATTCAAAAAATATAATTAGGGTTTGAAGCTTGGGATGATAGATTCAAAAAATAAAACATTCATTCATTAAAATATCTAAAAATTTGAATCCTGACTTGAAGAAATTCAATAGAACTATCAATAATGGCATCCAACATGGGAACCATAGAACACCAAACCCTGCGACTGTGTTTTTCTCCCTCTTTCTGTCCGCGCACTGGTAACTGTCACATTTTCACCAAACCCTTGAATATGCCTAATAAGAATGGTGATTTGGAGGTTACATATGTTTTTAGGTAATTCATCAAAATATAGCAACTTGTTGTCATTGTTGGATGTGCCAACATGTTATGGGATCTCCACATGAAGAAGTTCCAACTAGACCTCGAACCGTTCGAAGTAGGAGTCCCAACAATGGGTAGTAAAGTAATTCCTTGAATACGGTAGTACGCAGAGGCAAGTGTGATAAATTTGTTGGAAGCAAGTGTGTGGTCTTGCAGTGAGTCAGGTGAGATTCATGGGGGTTATAACACACTGAGGGGAAAGGGAAGTGTGTCCCTTATAAGCCTGTAATATTATGCATCATTAAGGGAAAACATGAGCGAAATGAAATGACAAGATGGAAAGCAGAATAGTCCAGAAACCAAAGTGATAGGTTAAACCAACAAGACGTCTGCGACAAGATTCATGTAATTTCATACAAAATAGCTCATACACAAATGCGTAAGTTAAATAACATACATTGCTAAAGTAACCAGAATAGTCCAACTACAATAACAACATATGCATTAAAACATTTTGGCTCTGTTATATATTATTAGGTGAAATTTTTATCCATACATACAGCATTGATAGCCACTAAACCATCTTCTCCTCTAAAGAGATGTACTCACTCTACATTATAGAGAAACCAAGGCTCGTCACAATACTCTCCAAGCCTTCTCTAAGCAATGCCTAGCCAAAAGCTTGGCTCCCAAAATCCTTTTCTATGAGTTCTGAGGTTATATTTGTAAAAAAAGGTGGGGTGACCCTTGACATTCCCCTTTGTGACTCTTTGCATACCCTCATGACTCTTCAAATTCTTTACAAACTCATTAAATTGCATAGTGACTATTCACGTTCCACTAGTGACACTTGGAATTTCACTTACAACGTATTCACTACTAATATACATTTTTCACATGTGCACATGTGAGAAAAAATAGGATAGAGACAACCTAACAAAAAAAAAATACTATGACGCCAGAGTTTGGGGAAATACCAACTCGGCAACATCCATTTGATGCTTCTCGGTTATGTACGGATGCCAAGCTTGTTACTGTGCTATGATGTCCCCAAACTACTTGATGTTGTCTTGATGAAATCAAACTCTTTCCTCAATGTCATCCAGGCATTTGGTCTTAGAACCTATTTCTGTCTCGTCCTAAAGAATGTGCAACATGTTGTAGACCATGCTAGGACCACCAGTGTGCGTCTGCATGTTTGGTGAACTTAGCTCCAAGTCATCCTTGGTGGCCTCTCACCTTAACTGCTCCATGTACCTATCAACCTCTAACCAGACTTGGTTCTTGTGCTTAGCTTTATTGAGGGAGCCTACATATGTTCACTATATTCCCAAACTACTAGCTTTTCCAGCTCATCAACTACTATTTGTGTTGTATTCTGTGTCATTGCACCTTGCCTTTGTTCTTCTTCCTGTTTCTGCTTCTTTTCTTTTTCTCTCCTTCTCATGCCCCATTGTTCCTTCGTTTCTTGTTTTTATTGCTACGATATCAGTTTTTCTACCTGTAAGCTCTTATTTTCTCTCTTTCTCTGCTCTACTGTCTATGTCCTCTTCTTTCCTTTTCTTTTGTTGTCAAAGCTTCCTGCATTAATATTGAATCCATTTTCACTTTATAGCTTTGATCTCCCTCTATTATGTCAACAATTTCCTCTTTCTCTGATCTTGTATTGGATTCCGGGATTCTGCCACTGATGTTGGTCTTTCTGCCATATTAGTGTTGATTCATTTTTTGTAAATAGTTGGGAATATACATATATTGGCAAGTTAATTGGCACTTTCTCAACTACTTCCCTAGTACTGCTTTCAGTGGTCTATCCTCAGGAAACTCTCTTTGGTGCCATGGTACAATGAATGCTGGAGAGAAGCACTTCATGTGTGTGGTACCTACAGGACACAAATAACACTCATGGAAATAAAATATTCTCTTACAAATATAACTTTATAGCATGATCATGTTGCAGCCAGGAAATCTTACGAGAGGAAATGCACAGTTTTGACTGAAAATGGGTGACTGAATGACTATGGGAACTGCGCACTGTGTAGTCGCATCGGTTAGTGTGGAAGGTTGATGACTTGAACTACACAATGCACAGATCAATCTGGGATAGGGCCTGGGAGAGACTGCGCATTGCACAATCTCAGTGGCCAAGCTGGGAGACTGGCTCCTAGAACTACACAGTGTGTAGTTGGAGCCATCCCACAACAGACTCTGTGCAATTCCAGAAGCTAAGGCAGAGGCCTCGAACTCCCAGATTGTACAGTGCATGTAGGGAGATGTGAGATCCGTGCAAGGAGAGCCCAAATATGTCAATGAGGAGTGTGAAAATAAGTAGTTATGAAGGATGATGTGATGTATGCATGTGAAACAAGTGTAGCAATCAATTAAAATGAAGGAACACGAAGCATGTGGAGGTAGTCTCCACAACGACGACTGTAGGTGAAAAAATGGAAAACTCATGTGACACTTGGGGAAGGGAATGGATACCTTGAAACAACACTTATACAAGCTAATAAAAGTGAAAAAACCAGTGCTTGTTCAACAAAATGAGTGAAACAACACTCTCACAAGCTAAATGGACAAAAGGGACTGAAAAAGAAACAAAAGTCAATAAATGCAAAACTCACCCCAAAAAGTGATGACAATCCTCTGAAAGATCCTTGATCACCTAGGGAAGATGGAGTTTGATGATCGAATGTATAAGTGAGATCTAGAGGTATCCATTACATAGAGTTGAGAAAAATGGAGTTCATGACGTGTATGCTTGAGATCAAGGACAACAATGACACTTGGAAGAGACTTATAAAGATGGTAACATGTCACCTTTGGGAAGGTACTAGTAGATCCCTACTTCCTAGGGATGCTTTTCCTCTTAGCTTATTTATTTTTGGGAAAAATTCCATGCATTACTTGGAACGTTTGCACAGTTCTTAGGAGGACCGG
This sequence comes from Pinus taeda, assembly GCA_000404065.3. Lineage (NCBI taxonomy): Eukaryota > Viridiplantae > Streptophyta > Pinopsida > Pinales > Pinaceae > Pinus > Pinus taeda. Next base: position 81,656 of record APFE031662442.1, on the reverse strand, counting down.
GCAACTCTCTGGTTTATATAATGAGCAATTTCTAAGCAGAGTGGGTTTTGCGGAATTTCTGGGTTGAGTGGCTCTATGTTGCCTCTAACACTGTATGAAATTTACCAGCTAAGGGAAGGTTGTCAGCTAGCTCTATGTAATTCTAGAGCTAAAGGCTCACTTGTTGTCTTCGACAACTCTACTCAGTTTCCGAGCTAAAGACAAGTTGCCAGCTGGGTCTGCATAATTCTGGAGCTAAAGCTCACTGTTGGGTTGCACTATGCATTTCTTGATAGCAAGGTTGGTTGCCCTCAAGGATTTTCCATATCATCAAGGCAATGCTAGCACTGGTCTGCAACCAATTCAGAGGGTCAACTTGTGGTTAGATGAAAAATAAAGTAAGCAAATATATGTTGTAAAGTGAAATATAAAACTCAATGAAAGAAAAAGTACCATGCAGCGTAAGAAAAGCTTTTGAGATTTAAGGAGGGAGGCTCGAAAATGAAGCAAAGTCAAAATTTTGGAGGGTGGTTGTAGCCACTAAAACATTGGCGACACACTGGTAGAAATCTAGCTCTCTTTATGGACCTTGTCTCATGTAAAGCGAGTATAACTCCTCCTGAACTATTGTTCGATTATTTGATCATCATGACTTCCTCACTAGCATGAGTTAAATATATAGTCCCTATCATTCTCTTGATCAATCGGCACACATACTGAGCCAAGTCAAATAAGTTGTTTTGATTGGGGATGGGGGGTATATTGATGCACAAGTAATATATATTGTGAAAGTTTTAGTTTCATCTTCGGTATTTCTCTGATGCTAGCAGGCCTAGACAATACCTCGATGGAGTCACTTCAGGAACACAAGCATCACTTCATTGCCAGTGAGCCTAGACAGTCCCTTAGTGGAGTTACTTGTTTCACCTCTCTACGTAGTAAGCCTTTCTCTTCTTTCACCTTAATTTTTTTTTCTTTTTTCAAAGAACTATGCATAGGAACTTATTTCTTCCAAGAGGTGGAAGAGGGATCCCAACTTATTTAGAGTAGAAGAGGTTGTCCCTTCATAGTGCTATATTATATATACCTCTGACATACGTTTTAAGGCTTTCCCCCTCACCTTACTCTACTTGACTTAGTTGACAAGGGTTAGCAAAATATAGAAACCGATTGGAGTAGGTGGTAATAGTTAAAAGTGCAAGCATTGTGTTTTCACCAAGACTCACTCTGAACATGACTTATTTTCAATCAGGGTATCATCAACTGAAGAAAAAAATCTCTTCATAAAGACAGGGGATAATAGATAACCAAATGTTGATATATGTACAAGTCCTCTTGTACTTCATCCTGCTTGTCTCAAGAGCCAAACATAGTTTCATGCGAAGCTAATCCTATGGGTGCATAAACAAGAAAAAAACAAGCAAGAAAAGGATAGAAGTAAAGGGAAATCAAAGCAAGTAAGAAATAAAACAGAAATGCAAAGCACGAAAGAAATAAAACACTATTTCTACTCCTAAGCTAGATAGTGCATGGGCCTATACTTCCAATGCAGTCGTTGGTGCATTGGTTGACCCATGTTGGTGAAAGCGTGATCGACAAGAAAGATATTTAGGTAAATCAGCAAGAAAGAAATATAAAACAATGAATACCAACACAGTCAACAAATGAGAAAACATGTAGAAATAAGAAAAATTTGGCTTACCAACATGATTTGCTACATATGACTCCTCCACTGCATGAGTGATCGGATCGTGTGATGCTTGTGGAGGATGTGAGATCTTTGGATCAAGATGATCTTCAATGCAGACAAGAGAATAATGAGGAGCCTAGGGTGTTTGAACATATTTCTGACTGGGAACATAATTGACCCCAAGACAACGAGAACATCACATAACCATCAACTCGAGATGAAGTTCCTTGACACCTTCAGGGGTTTCCACTTCATCAATGGGTAGATCATCAAAGACCGATGTCTTGGAAATATCAATATAGTTTGAATCAACATCATGATCAAATGAGTGAAGATATCATGACAAACATGATCATAAAATTTGAGATGTACATCAGCACCCTCTTGATATGACGAATTGTACAGAGGGGTTGATGAGAAACAAAAATTTTCAACCTCTGAATATCCAAAATGAAAAGATGACAGATTGGGTGGATTCAAAAAGAAAGATGTGTCCTCTCCGAAATCAAATGACAGACTGATATCATGTGTGTTTTGTGAATGATTGGAAGTAGAAACATCTAGGAATGAATTTTCAAGAGAAATAAAAAATGGAAGAATGACAAAAAATGTCAGGAAAAAGAGGATGTGGCGCAGAGCAAAGGAAGTCATCTTTCACCGGAGTTTCTTCTTCACATTCCAACACATACTCATCAAAAAAGACAATACAGGTTGGCTACTTAGCACCAACTCTGCCGACAACTTGATCCTCATGAACAATAGAGGCAAAGTCTGGAATGGGTGAACACAATGCAGTATAATCCGGAGGATCAAGGGAACCAGAGGATGAAGGTTGCGAAGACAAGCCCACATGACAACCATCGGGGTTGCAGTCTAAATCTTCACAGATATCTAGAGTAGGTGGGGTGGGAGGATGTGACAGGTCAACAAATGTGTTCGCAACTTCTTGCACCTCATCTTGCGGAGCTGGAGTTGTTTGATGAGGAGAGGATAGAGGGTCACTTGTGACAACAAACTTGTCTATCTTAGATTTGGGAGATCTAACACCGAGCTATGCTCAGAGGGGTTTGAATGATTCCAACTCATAGATACTCAAATCTTTCTCTGAGAAATTTCCAATCAATTTCATCTTCGGTGATTTGAAAAGAAATCTTACAGAAGCGATCCCAAAACTGCACAATACATTCATCGGGTGCTTTCCTCAATTCCATAATTTTTTTATTGAGTGCTTTGTGGTCATAAAAATATAAAGCATAGATTAACTCTCCGATCACGTGACCATAAGAATGAATAGAGGCTGCACGCAACATGGAACACCATTGGTCAACATGCCCATCGAACTTGTAAGCGAACAACCCATAGGCAATATCTTCTGAAGGGACTTCATTCCTTTGACAGAAGCCTAAGAAGGAAACTTTATGTCTTAACAAGGCTTCTCCACTTTCACTATTGTACTTTATACGTACAAGTCATCTATGACATCCTCCGACAGTTCAAAGTCATGCACATGAGAAAATCATATCGGAGTTGAGACTATAATGTAAGTCATGGATGGTTTGAGAGATTCAAAACAAACTTTAAGGGCTTAGTTGTCATTTTTCACTCCTTCTAGTGCCAAAAATTTTGACGTGCTGGACTCGCCAACATGTTAGGGGATTTGCCTGGTAAAAATTCCCAACTAGACCTCAAACCATTTGGAGGAGTCCTAGTAGTGGGTAGTAAAGTAATGCCTTGATTGCGGTAGCATGTAGAGGTAGGTGTGATAACTTTGTCGGTAGCAAGTGTGTAACCTTGTAGTGAGTCAAGTGAGATGCATGGGGGTACTAACACATGGAGGGGAAACATAAGTGTGTCCCTTAGAAGCCTATAATAGTATGCAGCCTGAAAGGAACACACGATCGCAATGACATCAGAAGATGGAAAACATAATAGTCCACAAACCAAAGTGATGGGTTAAACTAACAAAATGTATGCAGTAAGATTCATAAAATTGTATACAAAATAGTTCATACACAAATGCGTAAGTTAAATAATATACATTTCTAAAGAAACTAGAATGGTCCAGCTACAATAACAAAATATGCATGAAAACTTGTTGGCTCTTTTATATATTCTTAAGTGAAAGTTCCATCCATACATACATCATTGAAGACCACTAGCCCCAGTAGTGGAACATTACAGCCAACACCACCTACTCCTCCAAAGAGATTTACTCACTCTACGTTGTTGAGAAGCCAAGGCTCATCACAATACCCTCCAAGCCTTCTCTAAGCAATTCCTAGACAAAATATTGACTCCCAAAAGCCTGTTCTATGAGTTATGAGTTTTTATTTATAAAAATAGGTGGGATGACCCTTTCCATTCCCCTTTGGGACTCTTTGCCTACCCTCATGACTCTTGAACTTCTTTACAAAACTCATTACATTAAATAGTGTTTGTTCACATTCCACTAGTGACACTTGGAATTTCACTTACAACATATTTACTAATAATATACATTTTTCACATGTACCCATGTGAAGCAAAATAGGCTAGAGACACCCTAACAAGACAAAACACTATGAATTCGGAGTTTGGGGAAATACCAACTCAGCAACATCCACTTGATGCTTCTTAGTCATGTATTGATGCCTAGCTTGGTACTTTTCTATGATGTCCCCAAAACACTAGATGTTGTCTTGATGAAAGCGGACTCTTGCGTCCATGGAATCTAGGCATATGGTAATTGAACCTGTGTCTATCTTGTCCTGAAGCATGTGAAACATTGTTTATACAATGACAACAACACCAGTGTCCTTCTACATGTTTGGTGTGCTCATCTCCAAGTCATCACTGGTGGCCTCTCGCCTTAGCTACTCCAAGTACTTATCGACCTCTAACTGGACTTGGTTCTTGTGCTTAGCTTTAGTGAGGGAACCTACATCTATTCACTCTCTTCCTCAAATACTGACTTTTTTGGCTCATCACCCAGTATTGGAGCTATTTATTATGTCATTGTGTTGTTCCTTTGTTCTTCTTCCTGTTTCTACTTCTTTTCTTGTTCTCTCCTTCTCATCTCCCATTCTTCTTTCGGTTCTTGCTCTTCTTACTGTGATCTCAGTTCTGATACCTACAAGCTCTTCTTTTCTCTCTTCCTTTGATGTGTTGTCTGTGTTGTCTTCTTCCTTTTTCTTATGCTTTCAAAGTTGCCTCATGAAGATTTAAACTGCTTTCGCTCTAGAGATTTGTTCTCGCTTTATTATGTCAACAATTTCCTCTTTCCCTGACCTTGTACTGGATTGCTGCCAATCCATTCGTGCTAGTCTTGTTACAATGTTAATGTTGATTTGTTTTCTGTAAACAATTGGGCATCTGCATATATTGGCAAGTAAATTGGTGCTTGCTCAACTGCTTCCTAAGTACTTCTTTCAGTGGTCTCTCTTCAAGCAACTCTCTTTGGTGCCATGGTACTATTAACACTAGGTTAGAACACGTTGGGTTGTGTCAACCTTCAACCAAGTGTAACTATTTCAAAACAACTTTTGACTCGAACTTAGCCCTTCCAATCTGAGAGGGCTCTCTCAAAATATTTATGAAAATGACTGTATAAAAATCAAAGTTAAGATGGCTAACTCTGGATTTTTATGTGATTTTTGCAGGTGAAAGCAAGTGATGGCTACCACCATTGGGGATGGAGTGAGTTAAGACAAAATTCAATTACAAACAACATTGTTTAAAGAAAGCCCGGGCATTTTTGGCTTTGAAATGGAGTGACTTAAACTTTTACAGCAAAACGCAACACATGAAGTAAGTTGGGGCAAGTCTAACATGAATTCCAAGTAATAAATATGCTCTGAACACTGATAACAACATAAAAACATGATAAGAAAACATAAATCCAAAACTAAATCTCAGGTAGAAAAATAGAGTATTTTGCAAATGTTTATTAACTAGATAAAATTTTACATAAAGTGGCCTTCTCACATCATCGATCCACCTCTTTCTTATCTATCTCTATGAATATATACAATGAGAGGTTTAAAAGCCAATTCCCAATGCAAATGAACTACTAATCAATACTTGACACATATCTTAACACTATGCTTCCACAAAATCTAGTTGCGTTGAGTTGTCATTCATAAAACTTTGGAATGTTGAGTATACTTGACAAATCCTATTTGAAAAAGAAGTCTTCAAACTATTGGTTGTCTCATGATGCCACCTCTTGAATTCCTACATGTCATATCCTAGTTTGGGGAGTTGAAGTCCATCCTTTGTTGAAGATAGAGTCCTATTACAATACCTCAGGAATAAAATATTTGAAAAATCTATCCATATCCTATTATCTAGGATTTGATTTTTCACCCACTAAAAGAGAGAAAAATGAAGAGTAAATTATGAGGTTTGAGATAATGTTGATCAATATTCATTATCCAAATCAGCTTGGAGTGAACCTTGCTGAGCTAGACCTCCACCAAGTCAAATTTCAAAATTTCTGCAACAAATATGGCTAGGAAAAATTGTGTAAGATAGGCCTCAAAGATAAATGTGTATCCTTCGAACCTTGATATATTTGTACAAATTGAGCAAGGATTTTGTATCTGAGATCATTTTGAACACAAACCTCCTTCATATTTGTAAAATTACTTTCCATTCGGTCATAACATGAGCTTTAATTTGACTACTAAAACAATTATTTCCAAATTTTTCGTTGCAAAAATTGATAGTAAGTTACAAAAAACAATATTATTCTAGCATTATGATCTTTCTGAAAGTTTTGAGGTCTTCACTGATTTTTTTTAGCTAAACACATGCCATTAGAACCCCCTTAGCTAATATTTTAATTTGGATTCTCCTCCATTAAAAGCTACAACAAATCTATAACAAATATCCAGCGTAACTATGGGGAGTTGCTACAAAACTGTGAAATTTCAATTCTTTTTATTTTTTATGATTTCTTGTGTCTCCTTATCAATTCTAATAAACTATGAATAATGTTGAAACTATTAGTTAACATATTATAGGCAAAGATGAATGTTTTACCATATTTAAGGAGTGTTACCTACTACAACAAAAAATTTCAGAATTCTTGATGCTCAAATATACCTGTGATAACATTCGCTCTAACTGGAGAACTTGTACCCCCTGTGGGGTAGGAAATAACAAGAATCTCGAGTGCCTGACCATTAGGTTGATCCTAATTTTAAAGACTACATTCAAACCCACTCACCAAACTAAAAAGAAAACTGCAAACCAACCGGAAACCAACAACTACTACTACAATATGATATCAAACTATTGTACAAAATGAAACTGACAATAGAAAAATGTAGCCTAAAGCTTGAGGAAATTCTTTTCAAACAAACTTATTTATGTACCAATAACCCTCCCCTAACATCTGAAAACCCGCCATCTTAATTCAAGCAATATTTAACCTCCACTGTAACCGGTCAATGAGTTGATTCAACACCTGGGCTCCTTGACTATATTTAAGTTTACCATCTATTGGAAACTTAGAATAAAAATTGAATCCATCACCAGAGCTTATGAATGAAAAAAACTCCACCATCAATGATGAATCAAAAAGATTTACCAAAGGATATTGATAATCATGAAAAATCACCTCTTCTTGATATATACAACTATGAGGGATAAATTTATTCATAACTAATGGATTCTTTTATCCTATGTCTTCAATTCCAATAACATCATCAAATAAGAATAAAATAACAGATTTTTTTTCCCTTTCATGTAAATCAACAAAACCATCCATGCATCCTTGATAATCTTCAAACATGACATTCATATCGTGTGTATCAAAACTAATATTTTTCTTATCAAACAAATCAGATGTAATCTTTGATAGTTTTGCCTAAGGAATGTCATCTTGATTCTGAACACTAACATCTCCTATAAAAACAACTTTATGGATATCATCAATTTCATTTTGATGATACCCAAATAGAATAGGTAAAACCTACATATTCGGCCATATTCTATTATCTAGGATTTGATTTTTGACCCACTAAAAACAATGAAATTGAAGAGTCAATTATGGTATTTGAGAGAGTATTATTCATTTTTCTTTATCAAAATCAATTTGGAGTCAACCTTGCTAAGCTAGACCTCCACCAAGTAGAATTTCAGAATATCTGCTACAAATCTGGATAGGAAACATTCTATAAAATAGGCTTCAAAGATAAATGGGTACCTTTCAAACACTGATAGATGTGTAAAAACTAAGAGAGGCTTTGGGAGATGAGCTCATTCTGAACCAAAAAAAACATCATATTTTCAAAATTCCTTTCCATTGGGTCATAAAGTGATCTCTAAGTTGACTACTAAAACAATCATTTCCACAATTTATGTAGCAAAAATTGGTAGCAAGTTACAAAAAAAGGCCTACTGCTACCATTCTGATATTTCTGAAAGTTATGATGTCTTCATTGATGTTTTTAGCTAAATACATACCATTAGAACTCCCTTGGTTGATATTTGTACTTGCACTCTCGTCCATGAAAAGCTACACCAATTTCGTAGCAAATATCCAACTGAACTATGGGGACTTGCTACAAAAATGTGAAATTTCTAAGTTTTTTTTGTTTTTATGACTTCTTGCATCTCCTTATCACTTCTAATAGCTTCTTCAACTATTCATAAGGCTGAAACTATTATTTAAACATAGTATAGGAAAAAATGAGGGTTTTACCATATTTAAGGAGTGTCATCTACTACAATAAAAATTTTCAGATTTCTTGATACTCAAATATACTTGTGATAACATTGGCTCCAATTGGGGATGTTGTGTCCCCTATGGGGAAACAAAGAACAAGTAGTTCTAGTTCCTGGCCATTGGGTTGATCCCAATTTGAAGACTACATTCAAACCCACTCACCAAATTAAAAAGAAAACTACAAACCAATTGGAAACCAACTACTATTGCTACAATATGATATCAAACTGTTATACAAACTAAAACTGACAATTCCAAAATATAAGCTAAATATTAAGGAAATTATTGCCCAAAAAACTTATTTATGTACCAATAACCCTACTCTAACATCAGAAAATCCACCTGCTTAATTCAAGCAATATGAAACCTCCAATATAACCAGTCAAAGATTTCATTCAACGCGTTGGCTGCTTGACTGTATTTAAGTGGACCTTCTATTAAAAACTCATAATAAAGACTGAATTTATCACCTGAGCTCATAAATGAAAGAAAACACATCTTCACCAATGACTCGAACATATTTACCAAAGGATCTTGATAATCATGAAAAATCACCTCTTCTTGATATGTAAAACCATGATGGCTAAATTTATTGATAACTAATGGCTCCTTTTGTCCTATGTCTTCAATTCCAAGAACATCATCAAATAAAAAGGCAACAATAGATTTTTCTTCCCTTTCATGTAAATAAACAAAACCATCCCTACATCCTTGAGCATCTTCAAACATGACATCCATATTGTGTGTATCAAAACTAATCTTTTTCTTATCAAACAAATCAGAGATAACATTTGGTAGTTTTTCTTGAGGAATTCCATCTTAATTCTGAACAATAACAGCTCCTATAAAGACAACTTTATGCATATCATCCATGTCATTTTGATGATCCCAAAATAGAATAGGTAAAATCTGTATAATCAGTTGTTCATGTAGCTCAAGTTTACCTAAAAGTGACCTTTCATGCACTTTAACCAAGACAACAACATTATGATTTTCAATGGAAAAAGGTTCTTGTCTAGGTAGACAACTTTTATCACATGTTCAAAATTTTCATGGTTATATTTTCAACAACTTGACCTTGACCAGTTTCTTCTTGACATAAAATTTCAGAAAAGTAATGTGCTGAAAAACAATTTGAATGATTTGGCTCATACCTTTCACTATGTATAGATTGAAAAGGATATAAATTCTCATAAATTTCATGTAATATGACTTGACTGTCAAATTGTTGATCCATTTCATCTTCAACTAAAGAAGAGACATATGCTTGTTGCGAAAATTCTTGATCATCATGACAAAAAGCTTGAGAAGAAAATTCATAAAGTGGCTCTAACATCTCCTCATAGTCCATATATTCTACATCACCATCAACACTTTCAAGATATTGAATGAAATACCAACAAAAATTACAATAGTCTTCAAACAATGGTAAGGAAGGATGAGACTTCTTATTATGTCGAAAGAATATTCTATGGAAATCTTTAAGAGAACACAAGCTTACCTATTGCAAACCTTCATACCATATTCTAGCTTTGTTTTCTAGGGTAGCCATAAACATCTTCATGAGACAATACTCAGGAAAATCAATCCTCAGTCTACATACATGCATATGAAGTGTAACCAAATGCAGGAAAAAATCATCTTTCTTTTCATATTTGAACATGGGAAGATGGATTAACCAATCAACACGATGCATAGGATTTGGAAAGCCATAGATATGAGACTGATTTGTAGGAGCATACTTGACATTTCTTCTTGCAGTAGAACTCATCTTGGAACTTCTTCAAGCTACTGATCTTCAAGTAGTGGAGTCACCATGAATCTTTGATCTTATGGATCTTTTGAGATTGTAGCCACTAGGGTAATATCACAACCTTCATAAAAATCTTATTTCCTTTTACCCTCAAGAATAAGAATGAAGAGATTCAAAGAAAATCCAGGAAAAAGGAGCTTTCCGGCTCCCGACAAACCCATAAAAATGTTATCACTAGGTTAGAACAAGTTGGGTTATGTCAACCTCAAACCAAGTATAACTATTTCAAACCAACTTTTTACTGGAAGTTAGCCCTTTCAATCTGAGAGGGCTCTTTCAAAATATTTATGAAATTGATCGTATAAAACTCAAAGTTTGGATGGATAACTATGGATTTTGTGCATGATGTTTGCATGTTAAAGAGAGTGATGGCTGCCACAATTGGAGATGGAGTTGGTTAAGAGAAAATTCAATTACAAACAACACTGTTTAAAGGAAGTGAAGGCATTTTTGGCTTTGAAATGGAGTGAATTAAACTTTTATAGTAAAACACATCACATGAAGGAAGTTGGAAAAAGTCTAATATGAATTCCAAGTAATCAATATGCTATGAACATTGAAAAAAACATAAAACCATGATAATAGAAGGTAAATCCAAAGCTAAATCTCAGGTACAAAGGTAGAGTATGCTAGAAATGTATACTAACTAGATACAAATTTACAACAAGTGACCTTCTCACATCATTAATCCACCCCTTTCTCATCTCTCCCTATGAACATATACAATGATAAGTTTAAAATCCAATTCCTAATACACATCAAGTATTGAGCAATACTTGACACATATCTTAACAGTATCCTTCCACATAATCTAGCCGAGTTCAGTTGTCATTCATAAAAGTATGAAATGTTGAGTATACTTGACAAATCCTATTTGAAAAAGAATTCTTCAAAACTATTTGTTGTCTCATGCTTCCACCTCCTGAATTCCAAAATATCAAATCCTATTATGGGGATTCGAAATCCATCCTTTGGTTAAGATAGAGTTCTATTACAATACTTCAGGAATAAAATATTTGAAAAATATGTCCATATCCTACTATCTAGGATTTGATTTTTGACCCACTAAAAATGAGGAAACTAAAGAGTAAATTATGGGATTTGAGAGAATATTAATCAATCTTCATTATCCAAATAAATTTAGAGTCAACCTTTTTGAGTTGGACCTCCATGAAGTAAAATTTCAAAATCTGCAAGAAATATTGCCAAGAGAAATTCTCTAAAATATGCCTCAAAGATAAGTGCATATATTTCAAACCCTGATAGATGCGTAAAAAATGAGAGAGGCTTTCTTATATAAGTGGCTGCTAAAAATAAACTGCCTTTAGAGTTCCAAAATTCCTTTCCATTTTGTCAGAAAAGGAGATTGAATTGGACTACCAAAACAATCATTTCCACAATTTCCGTAGCAAAAATTGGTAGCAAGTTACAAAAAACACCCTTCTACTACCATTATGATCTTTTTGAATTTTTTACAGTATTCCCTGATCGTTTTTAGCTAAACACATGCCACTAGAACTCCCTTAGATGATATTTTTACTTGGACTCTCCTCCATGAAAAACTACAACAATTCCGTAGCAAATATCGAGCTTAACTATGGGGAGTTGCTACGAAACTCTGAAATTTCTGAGTTTTTTTATTTTTTATGATTTCTTGTGTCTCCTTATCACTTCTAATAACCTGCTCAACTATGCATAATGTTGAAACTATTATTTAAACATAGTATAGGAAAAAATGAGGGTTTTACCATATTTAAGGAGTGTTATCTACTACAACCAAAAATTTCATATTTCTTGATACTCAAATATACCTATGATAATGTTGGCTCCAACTGGGTATTATGTCCCCTGTGTGGGGTAGAAAAGAAAAATAAGCTCCAATGCGTGACCATTGCGTTGATCCCAATTTGATGACTACATTGAAACCCACTCACCAAATTGAAAATCAAACTACAAACCAACTGGAAACCATCTACTATTGCTACAATATGATATCAAACTATTGTAATAATAAAACTGAAAAATACAAAATGTAGCCTAAATCTTAAGGAAATGCTTCCTAAAAAAACATATTTATGTACCAATAACTCTAATCTAACATCTGAAAATCCACTTGCTTAATTCAAGAAATATGAAACCTCCAGTATAATCAGTCAAGAGTTGATTTACTACCTGGGATTCTTGACTATATTTAAGTTTACCATCTATCAACAAATAAAAAGAAAACTGAATCCATCAGTTCAGCTTATAAATGAAACAAAATACACCTTCACTGATGACTCGAAAATATTACCAAAGGATCTTGATAATCATGAAAAATCACCTCTTCTTGATATGGAAAACCATGAGGGCTAAATCTATTCATAACTAATGGCTTATTTTGTCCTATGTCTTAAATTCCAAGAACATTATCAAATAAAAACACTACAATAGATTTGTCTTCCCTTTCATGTAAATCAACAAAACCATCCATGCATCCTTGAACATCCTCAAACATGACATCCGTATTGTGTGTATTAAAACTAATCTTTTCTTATCAAACAAATCAGATATAACCTTTGGTAGTTAAGCTTGAGGAATGTCATCTTGATTCTAAACTCCTAGAGCTCCTATACAAACAACCTTATGCATATCATCTATGCCATTTTGATGATCCCAAATATAATAGGTAAAACATCTATATTCAGCTCTTCATATAGCTCTAGTTTACGTAAAAGTGAAATTTCATGCACTTTAACTCGGACAACATCATTATGAATTTCAATGGAAAAAAGTTCTTGTCCATGTAGACAACTTTCATCACATGTTACCTCATTGTTCATAATTTTCATGCATGTATTTTCAACAATCTAATATTGAGGAGATTCTTCTTGACATAAAATCTAGGAAAAGGAATCGGTTGAAAAATAATTTGAATGATTTAGCTCATACCTTTGACTGCATATAGATTGGCAAGTCTGCAAATTCTCATAAATTTCACGTAATATGACTTGACTGTCAAATTGCTAATCCATTTCATCTTCAACTAAATAAGAGACATCTGCTTGTTGGAAAAAGTCTTGATCGTCATGACAACTAGCTTGAGAAGAAAATTCATAAATTGCTGCTAACATATGCTTATCATCCATACATTCTACATCATCATCAATACTTTCAAGATATTGAATGAAACCCTTAAAAAAATTACAAAAGTCTTGAAACAGTGGTAAGGAAGGATGAGACTTCCCATAATTTCCGAAGAATATTCTATGGAAATCTTTAAGAGACCACAAGGCTCCCGATTGAAAACCCTCATACCATACTCTAGCTTTATGTTCTAGGGTATCCATAAACATCTGTATGAGACAATCCTTAGGAAACTCAACCCTCAGTCTACATACATTCATATGAAATCTAACCAAATGCAGAACATCATAATTTTTCTTTTCATCTTTGAATATGGGAATATGGGTTAACGAATCAACATGAGGCATATGATTTGGAAAACCATATATATGAGACTGATCCATTGGAACATACCTGGAATTTCTTCTTATAGTAGAACTCATATTGGAATTTCTTCAAGTTATTTATCTTCAAGCAGTGGAGTCATCATGAAGATTTGATCTTCTAGATCTTTTGAGATTGGAGTCATGAGGGTAATATCACAACCTTCATAAAACTATGATTTCCAGTTGCCCTTGGGAATCAAAATGAAGAGACTCAAAGAAGATCTAGGAAAAGGAGTTTTCTAGCTCGTGTCAGACACACCAAAATGTTATCACTAGGTTAAAATAGGAGTATAACTATTTCAAACAAACTTTTGATTGGAAGTTAGCCCTTCTAATATGAGAGCAATATTTCAAAATATTTATGAAATTGACTGTATAAAGCTCAAATTTCAGATTTATAACTCTATTTTTTTATGTGATTTTTGCATGTGAAAGAGAGTGATGACTACCATAATTAGGCATGGATCCAATTAAGAGAAAATTCAATTACAAAAAACATTGTTTATAGGAGGCTGAGGCATTTTTGGCTTTGAAATGGAGTGCATTAAAATATTACATTAAAACATAACAAATGAAGCAAGTTGGAGAAATTATAACATGAATTCCAGGTAATCAATATTCGAGAACACTGATAACAACATAAAAACATGAAAACAAAACATTAAGCCAAAACTAAATCTCAGGTAGAAAAATAGAGTATGTTGCAAATGTATATTAACTAGATAAAAATTTACATAAAGTGGCATTCTCACATCATCGACCCACCTCTTTCTAATATTTTGCTGTGAATATAAAAGATGATAGGTTTAAAATCCAATTCCTAATACAAATCAACTATTGAGCAATACTTGACACATATCTTAACATTATGCTTCCACATAATCTAGCTGAGTTGAGTTACCATTCATAAAAGTCTAGAATATTGAGTATACCTGACAAATCCTATTTGAAAAAGAAGTATTCAAATTATTGGTTGTCTCATGCTGGCACATCTTGACTTCCCAAATATCAAAACCTATTATGGGGAGTAGAAATCCATCCTCTCTTGAACATAGATTCCTATAATAATACTTTGAGAATAAAATATTTGAAAAATCTATCAATATCCTATTATCTAGGATTTGATTTTTCACCCACTAAAAATGAGAAAATTTAAGATTTCTTGAGAATTTCAAAATTTTTGCAAGAAATCTGGCTAGGAAAATTTTTGTAAAATAGGCCTCAAAGATAAATGTGTATCTTTCAAAACCTCATAGTTCCATAAAATAGAAGAGAGGCTTTGGGAGATGAGCTCATTCTGAAAAAAAACTCCTTCATATTTCCAAAATTCCTTTCCATTTTGTGGTAAAGTGAGATTGTAGTTGACTACGAAAATAATCGTTTCCATAAATTTTGTAGCAAAAATTGGTAGCAAGCTACAAAAAACACACTTCTGCTACCATTCTGATCCTTCTTAAAGTTTTGAGGTTCTTCACTGATGTTTTTTTAGCTAAATACATCCCATTAGAACTCCCTTAACTGAGATTTTTACTTGCCATATCCGCCATGAAAAGCTACAACAATTCTATAACAAATATCCAACTTAACTATGGGGACTTGCTACGAAATTGTGAAATTTCTGAGTTTTATTCTTTTTTATGATTTCTTGTGTCTCTGTTAGGCCCCTATACTACTAGTGTAACCCATTATTGTTATTAGTAAAACCCACTTATTATATTGATGTACCCATGTAGTGCCCATATTGTTGCTATTGTGCCCCATAGAAGCCCACTATTGATATTATTGTGCCCTTACATTATTATTGTTATGTCGGCTCTGATTATGTTATGACCCCTTAGACTACTATATAGAAAGGAGGTCTTTTGATTTGTATCATCGAAGAATTTTTCATTTATGTAATGTAAAGGAGGTTGCCCCGTCGAAGAGGATGAATTCTAAGGTGTTGATCTATCTTTTCTATCTTTTTCTTGAGCTGATTTCATAACATTTGGTATCAGAGCTTTGGATTCTAGGGTTTCACTGCTCCAAACAGGTCATCATGACATTTTATCTATAACTTGTTTTTTGCGACGTTTCAGAGGTGAAAACAAAAACCCATTTGAGATGAAGTCACACTGAACCTTGGGTCCAAATTTTAGATCTTGTTGCACTATATTTGCGGAGAAATGATCTTAGGAAGTTGGTCTTTTTGCAGACTCCTGAATTACAATCCAAACAGGTGACCTGGGGAAAATTGTCATAACCTTCTCTCTGAGCATTGGATTGAAATTTCGTAAGAAGGTACAGAAAGAGGATGGAATGTAGTTTCTTGTATATATTTTTCAGGTCCAAAAGTGGAAACAGTGACTCGTGGCATGTCGTACAATTTTGCTCTACCGAACTAGTCTATAATCAGGTCACTGTGGGAGATTTTGCATAACTCTTCCTTGAAGAATCCAATTTAGATCAAATTGGTGGAATTGGAAAGCCGACACATAAGGCTACTGTAGAATGCAATTTCAGAACTTAAAGATCCGAAAGTACAGAGTTACAGTTGTTTCAAGATCAAGCTCCTAAAATCAAGAAAAAGCAAGATGAGGAAGTTTGATGGCAAGGATCCGGTAAATTGGATACTTCATATGGAGCAATATTTTGATCTACATGGTGTACCACAGTTACAAAAGGTATGTATTTCATCTTCATATTTAGAAACGGATCAATTTTTATGGTATGAAGGGCTTTGTTCTCGTAAACAACTTGTTACGTGGTCAATTTTCACTGAGGAAATGATAGCACATTATGAGGATACAAAGAGAAACACCTTCTTTAGAGCAACACCACAACAATTGGAAAGAGTAAAAGGGCTTTGTGACATATTGGAAAGCAAAATTATGGAAACCAAGAAGCATACCCCTCACAACTATAAATATGGAAGCGTTGTTTCTCCTAGCCATCCACAACCTACAAGGGTTACACCACAACAATTGGAAGAAAAAAGAGAAAAAGGGATTTTTTACAATTGTGATAGAAAATGCAATAAAGGTTATACGTGTGCTGAGAAGAAACTATTTTACATGGAATATGAAGAGGAGGAAGAAAAGGATCAAGAAACATCAAAAGAAGAGGATATATGCCAGGACCCCACCCTAGAGAAAGAATAAATGAATCAGGCCATATCTTGTAAAGCATTGGCAAGAATTACCACTCCTCAAACTCTCAAGATAGAAGGACATATCAAGAAGAAAAAGGTGCAAGAAGTGAAAGATCACATCGAGAAAGAAGAAATAAATCCAACCATATCTTGTAATTCATTGGTCGAAATTACCACTCCTCAAACTATCAGATAGAAGGACATATCAAGAAGAAAAATGTTCAAGAAGTGAAAGATCACATCGACCATCAAGAAATGAATCCGACCATATCTTGTAAAGGATTGGAAGAAATTACCACTCCTAAAACTCTAGAGATAGAAGGACATATCAAGAAGAAAAAGGTTCACACAGTGAAAGATCACATCAAGCATCAACAACAAGTTCTCCAACTTTTAAAGGATAACGCCACTTCGGTGCAATATCAAACGAAACAACAGGTAGATGAACATCGCAGTGAAAAATGTTTTCATGTAGGTGATTGCGTATTTTTACTGCTACATCTCAAGAAATCTATTTATGAGAAGGAAATGTTGGCAATACTACATGCACTTAAAAAATGGCGACCTTACCGAATGGGAAGACTCTTCAAGGACGAGGATGTGGAAGCATTGTTTTGTGCTATTTCTATTATCCAACCAGATTGGATAAACGAAGCAAGGGATGAATGGAAGAAGGATGAAGAAGTATGGCCACTTATTCAAAAGTTGCAAAAGAGCCCAATTCAAACAATATTGCCAGAAATTGAAGAGGAAGGAAAAACCATATTGGAACTTGGAGCAGTCACAGAAACAAGAACCCGACAGCTATGAAATCAATCAATTTCAGAGTATCTCATCAGGTGGAAGAACTTACCAGTTGAAGATTCCACATGGAGGGACAAGAATTTTATACAGAAGCATCAAGAACTACTCAAGCGTTGAGGACAACGCTTTTTGAAGAAGAGGGGCATGTTAGGCCCCTATACTACTAGTGTAACCCCTTATTATTATTAGTAAAACCCACTTATTATATTGATGTACCCATGTGGTGCGCATATTGTTGCTATTGTGCCCCATAGAAGCCCACTATTGTTATTATTGTGCCCTTACATTATTATTGTTATGTCGGCTCTGATTATGTTATGACCCCTTAGACTCCTATATATAGAAATGAGGTCTTTTGATTTGTATCATCGAAGAATTGTTCATTTATGTAATGTAAAGGAGGTTGCCCCCTCGAAGAGGCTGAATTCTAAGGCGTTGATCTATCTTTTCTATCTTTTTCTTGAGCTGGTTTCATAACAGTCTCCTTATCTCTTCTTATAGTCTATTCAACTATGCATAATGTTGAAACTATTAGTTAAACATAGTATAGGCAAAAATGAGGGTTTTACCATATTTAAGGAGTACCATCTACTACAACAAAAAAATTCAGATTTTGTGATACCCAAATATACTTGTGATAACATTGACTCAAATTGGGGATGTCTTCCCCCCTATGGGGTGGCAAAGAACAACAAGCTCTAATTCTAGACCATTGGGTTGATCCAAATTTGATGACTACTTTCAAACCCACTCACCAACTAAAAAGAAAATTGTAAACCAACTTGAAACCAACTACTACGATTGCAATATGATATCAAACTATTGTACAAACTGAAACTAGCAACTATAAAATGTAGCCTAAATATTAAGGAAATTCTTTCCCAAGAAATTTAATTATGTACCAATAACCCTACTCTAACATCTGAAAATCCACCTTCTTAATTCAAGGAATATGAAACCTCTAGTATAACTAGTCAAAGAGTTGATTCAATGCCTTGACTCCTTAACTACATTTAAGTGGAACATCTATTGGCAACTCAAAATAAAAACTAAATCCATCACCTAAGCTTATAATTGAAAGAAACTCCACCTTCAATGATGACTTGAAAAGATTTACCAAAGGATCTTGATAATCATAAAAATTCACCTCTTCTTTATATGTAAAACCATGAGGGCTAAATCTATTCATAACTAATGGATTCTTTTGTGCTATGTCTTCAATTCCAAGAACATCATCAATTAAGAAGACAACTATAGATTTGTCTTCCCTTTCATTTAAATCAACAAAACCATCCATGCATCCTTGAACATATTCAAACATGACATCCATATTGTCTATATGAAAACCAATCTTTTTCTTATAAAACAAATTAGATATAACCTTTGGTAGTGTTGATTGAAGAATGTCATCTTGATTCTAAACACTAACAACTCCTATACAAATGTTATCACCAAAAAATTGATCATCTAACCTATTTTACTAGATGGATCGAAGTACACCATGTAAAGCCAATTTTGGCATAGTAAAAATGATTTTATTGTGAGAAATTACCTAATAAACCACCTTTGTTAAGTAACTATAGTTAAAAACATGAAGAATAATTAAATAATCACTATTTATTTGATTTTCCTCTAGGAATAATGAATTAAACCGTTGTTTTATTATTATTCCTTGTCAAGTTTGACCCAATCATAAAAAATAAACAAATAAATAATTAATTATCTTATTTTTATCTAAAAATAATTAATTAATGACTAATTAATTATTATTCTTTGTCAAATTTGACTAAATCCCTTAGGAACATTAAATAAATCCTTATTTATTTATTATTCCTTAACTAATTCCTTGAGATGATAAATAAAACATTTATTTATTTATTACTTCTAAATAAAAGTTTAAATACTTTTCCTTACTAACCAAACATAATAAAATATTCCAAGTGGTTATTCCAAGAATGGGATCAATAATATTTTGTTATTGCTCATTATTCAAGGATAACTCAATATTTTGTTATAAATATAAGGGTTTTCCATTCATTATTCACTTTTGATTATTTTCATTGTTGCACTCATTGTCGTAACTCTGATTATTTTCATTGTCGCACACCATATTTTTGTTGGGCTTATGCATTATAGAGGAGAGAGACTCTAAAGAAGCTAAAGAAATTTGAGGATAGCCAAGAACCCATCCCATAGAGGGGGACTGGCAACATTTATTTGTTCTCTTCACAAGTGTTATTATAAAATTATTCCTTTCATATCTAGTTTCCATTGGGTAGTTGGGTTTATTACTCTTTCTTTCGATGTTTAACTATAATCATAACATAGATAAGAATTTAAGTAGGTTTTGTTTCTATCAATAGCTGCAAATCTATAATGTTTAACAACCATTCATATTGTGGAGATTGTTTGTCATCCACAATCTTAAGTGGGTTGTTTTCGTATATCATTGAGAAGAAAACACTACAACAAGTTGGTGACTCCACTAGGTTTTATACTTCATATCTAGAAACCTAGGTGAATTTTGGTTTTTAGCTTAGGGTTTCTTCTTTTTTCAATTCTCTTAATATCTCCTAGTTTCTTAACCCTACATCTGATAAATTTTTGACTTCCACAAGATTTCTTGTCATTTCCATAGGTCACAAGAACTAGGCATGACAAAGGCAACACTTTTTTTCTAAGATTTGTCAACTGCTATCCTAGGAACAACAATCAAAGTTTTCAACCCAAAATATGTGATATGGGCTTCAAAACGCACCTTTCATTCCAAAAAGTGTGATCCCTGCAGAGAAACAGGTCAGTACTTGCGATTTCTAGGTTTTAGTGTTTTTCTCATATCTATTTTTGGGTTTTGTTGAGAGCTATCTATTTGGCGTCTCACCTCTATATCATCCTGCTTAGGCCTTGATCCACTCTATTTTACTCGCCAAAGTCGAATCTAGCCTTCCTTAGGGCTTCTAGTACAGTTCCACCTTTCTAGGAGGAGTTTAGTTGTGTGAGTAGTGTGAGTTACTACATCATTTTCAACCACATTTTCCATATTTGTACCTTTCTCTTTCAAATCTATTAAGATAGGTTGCTACCATCCATAGTTTCACATTTAAGCTTGTTTGGTCATTTTCATTAGGGCCGCATTGGTTTCCATAGGTGTTTCACCCATCTCCCTATATTTTTCCACCGATCTTCCCTCTAGTTTAATGTTTTTGATGCACCACTTTTAGCAGCTTAGTGTCACTTGATCCAAGTCACACCGACATTCAGATATGTTGATTGTTTTTAATGTATTTTCCATCGGTTTAGCCACCGTGTAGTACAATGTTTGCAAACCTAGTTTGGGTGGGGTTTAGTTAATCGGTTTTCTATTCATTTTCTATTATTTATTTTAGTTTATGTTCAGCAAGATTTTTTCTTTTTTTTTTACAAACATGATTTGGACTTAATTAATTAATACGCTTGCACACACAAGCACACCTTAAGCGAAGGGTGCTTGTTTTACACTACCAAGCCAAAACTTAACATAATAAATTTATCTCACCACATTAGAGAAAAAAGATATATTATTGATCTCCCTTCACCATTTCCGTGTTCCTTGTGTCCTTCCATCATTGTGCCACCAAGGCATGTGTCATTGACACTGTTAGGCCTTCATCCCCAATTTCCACTTGGGCATATTACCCCTCCTCATCAGGTTCGAGTTCATAGCCCTTTGAGTACCCATGCTAACTCTTCTCCTAGTCCTTCTAATTCCTCATCTGATTCTAAACCCAAACTCATGTTGGATCCAGTTCTATACTGGTGTTCACAAAAGGCAGAACAGCCTTAGGAACCGTTCCGATAACCCCATTCTTCCCTTTGTTACTAGGTTAAGTCTACTAGATCTTAACCAATTAATAAACGATGCCATACACCATGATGCTAGTTGGTCTTGTATGCCGAGTAATCTTCCCTTAGACATCCCAAAGTTTGAGGGTATTGCTGGAGATAATCCTACCAATCATGTTGGATACTTCCACATGTGGTGTCCATCCAACTCCATAACCGATGACTCCATTCATCTTTAGCTCTTCCATTGCAGATTCACTGGAGATGTTGCAAAATGGTATGTAGACCAACCCTCCACCTCTCATTCCATTTTCACGATGCTTGCTAAAGTGTTCCTTTTATATTTCCAATTGCCTCTTCGATATGATACAGGTACGGATATGTTGACCACATTCCATCAACCCTCTGCCACACATCTTTCTGATCATGTTCAAGAGTGGCATCGAAGGAGGAGAACGTGTTGTGTCCCACCTTTTGAAGACCGTGTCTATCTAGACTGGTTTCTTAAGAGCCTTTTATATCCCATTGGGATAGATGTCGCATCCCATTTTTCTTAGACCAAGGAAGAAGCTCTCCAGACTGTTTTGAGATATGATCTAATTTATGCACAATATAGGAACCCAAACTGGTGTTGGCTCCGATTCTATACTGGTGGTCACATCAGGCAGAACAGTCTCAGGAACTATTTTGGCAGCCCCATGCTTCCCTTTATTGCTAGGTTAAGTCTACCAGATCTTAACCAGCTGATAAACGACCCCATACAACATGATCTTGGTTGACCCTCTATGCCAACTAAGCTTCCCTCAGACATCCCAAAGTTTTAGGGTATTGCTAGAGAGGATCCTACCAATCATGTTTGATCCTTCCACATGTGGTGTTCGTCCAACTCCATAACCGATGACTCCATTCGTCTTCAGCCCTCCAATGCACATTCACTAGAGACACTACAAAATGGTATGTAGACCAGCCCTCTACCTCTCATTATATTTTCACGATGCTTGCTATTCCATTCATATTTCCAATTACTTCTCTGGTACGACACATATATGGAGCTATTGACAACATTCTATCAATCCTCTTCCACTCGACCATGTTCAAGGGTGGCATTGAAGGAGGAGCACATGTTGTGCCCCGCCTTTCAAATATCATGTCTATCTAGACTACTTTCTTAAGAGCCTTTTATTCCCCATTAGGAAAGATTTCGTGTCCCATTTTTCTTAGACTGAAGAAGAAGCTCTCGAGAGCACTTTGAGATATGATCTGATTTATGCACAATTCGATTATGTCTATACTGACATTCTAGACCTCCCTCGTGCTGGAATTTCCAATGCACCAGGGGAATCCCACGTCACCGAAGGTATCATTGGATCCATTTCACACTCTTCATCATATATTCAGCAGAGTTATGGCTACCCATAGGGAACACCAGTTCCTCCAACATTTATGCCCCTCCTTCTAGCAACATGCTTCCTTGGCCCCAACCTATCTACCAAATTGTTGTCCCTTCTTATGCATAGCCTCGTGCTCCAAACCCTCAAGAATTAGCATCGCAACATCCCATGCATCATCAGCCCCAATAGCCACCGGCCCCTCAGGGCCAGGTGTTTGCACAACAGGTGATGAGCCCCAAAATTGGTAACAATTTGGGCTCATTTGGCCTCATTTTCATTGTTTAGCCCTTGTTCAAATCCGTCATTTTCTATAGTTTATGCATTATTTTTAGTATGTTTGTGTCTTTGGTACGAATAGGGGAAGTTACTTTTCCTAGTTGGTTAACACGTGTCTATTTCAGGTTTTTGACATATATTGGAGCAAAGTCAAAGCAATCATGAGCTATAAGGTAGCCAAGCCTAAAGTTAGGACTTGAAGGAGGGATGCCTACGGCATTCAATGACCCTTCCTCGGGATTTTCACCTTCAACTCCGAGCTCCAAAGACCACCAAGCCAAATCTAGAAGGCAGCCAATTAGCATTTAGAAAGGGACTCTTTGACTCACAATTTGACAGCCGAGTTCCACAGATTGAGGAGGCCAGCTAGGTCCCTCGTTATCTATAAATGTTGAGGCCTTAGCCTTCGTAAAAAGACTTTTGAACCTATTGTGTACTTTTCACCTCAGTGCTGCAGCAGCTTTATTTTGTTCCTTTGTAGCCATTTTTGGCATAACTGTTATGAATCATTTTGGATAATGAGAAGCAGTTTGGTTTCCCAGCAAATCTGAGTTTTTCGTAGGAGCCAAAGCTCTTAGGGTTGGGCCCAACCTGAGAGCCTAGGACCTCCTTTCTGTATTATTGCTTTTCCCTTTACGTATCACTATTTTTCTCTTTTATGCATTTGAACACATTGCTGTTAAGTAGATTTCGTTATGATGTTGGGATAGGTCACTGTTTATGAATGACTTTGGTTTAGATGTTTTGGTAGGATAATAACAGCAAGATCTCCAAGGAAAAGAGACAACTACACTCCTGGTTTCACCTTGGCCTTATTGGATTTGGGGCTGAAATCGAGGAAACAGTGCTGCCTCACAAAAACACTAGTTTGCTGTTTATGCAATCTTTTACTGTGCTTGTTTTAGTTGCAGAGATTAGTCATGGGTTTGGACATCTGCAATGTTTCCTTACATAGATGGTGTACAAGGTTTTCTTCCCAAATAAAGTTGCTGCTCATTTATGTTGATTGATGGATAGAATAGATTAGTTTAGGATTTGATCATTTGCAGGTTTTTGTAGAATTGATCAAGGCCCACCGTGCAGGGCATCCTCTTCCTTCATCCATTCTCCCAAAGCATCATCTAAGCCTCCTGTTCTGTCTCGTAGCTAAGTTTCCCTTTTCCCATCTATCCTTTGTGTCTACGAAACCTTACCTCCTTGCTCATCATTGCCTTAGCCATCTTCAAGCCAAGTCAGCCTTCTACACCTCTCCACCGAACCACCCACCAGTCCTTAGGCCATGTTTAGACCCCTATCCTACCTCTAGATTCATCCATGCACCTTCCCTCACTCATCCACCTCCTAAAAATCGACTTCCAAACATCTTGTAGAAGTTCTGAAGTTTCCTATAGAAATTCTGAAGTTTCCTGTAGAAATCCTGAACTTTCCTGTAGAACCCCTGCATACTTCTTGTAGAAGCTCACAAGTGAGGTTTCCTGATAGCCAAACCTTGTGAGACTCTAGGGAAGAGTGTTAGGGACTCCTTAGACCCCCTCTGAGCCTCTCCAACTATTCCCAAGCATTCCTCTTCCTTGATCCACTCCTGCACAGTGAAGCACAGTTCAAGCATATGCATGTGAAAATCGACACTTAATCAAGAAAATACAAAAAGATACTTTCTAGAACAAAAGTAGTCTAAGACATGTGCATTTTCCCTTTTTGAAGTCAATGGCATCTCATTCAGCGGTTTGTATTCTCATTGTTGCATCAATAGAACTAGCTGGTAGAATTAGGGTTTGCTAGGGTTTGCATTCCTCTTTGGCTTTTAGTTTCTTTCCACAAGTAGATTAGCTCCCCTTTGAGTTAGCTTTCATCCATCATTTACAAGCTTCTTCTAAGAACTTATAGAAGTTGGCTAAAGCCCTAGTGGACTTGTGCCAGCTGACCAAGTGACAGCTGCGACAAGAGCTAGTACTTCTGCATACAACACCGTCGCTTCCAAGTTTGTTACGAACAACCGGGTTGATAAAAGTAAAGAAGGGAGTCCCAGGAGTTGCAGCATTATCGCTGCAATACTGGAGCCCACCAACAAGTATATGAGAGATTCTATTGTCTAGAATTAAATGTTGGTTGTACACAATCTCTGCATATCTGAACTTCTGAAGTAGTATTTCTATTATCTCATATGAATTGAAAAGTTTGGTCTCTATTGAAGTCTGAATCCTGTTGAAGTTGATTCGAACTGGTTTAAAGTATTTGTAGCAATCCGATAATGATCTGGGGTCTGTAATCTGAAGTCTTAAGAGAAATATGAAGTTTCCTAAAGTGATACAAATTCAAGCTCTGTTTTGAGTACCCATAAATTTATTAAATAAGATATTAAGTTTAAGAGAAGGATCCTAAGATTTTGAAGTATTTATGTAATAATTTGAAGCTTGTTCTGAAGTGTCTTGTAGCTTGGTAGTGTGATCCAAGGTCTGAAGCAGGGATTTGAGCTCTGTAAATCATATTTTGTAGAACTTTTGAAGTAGAGCCAGAACCTTGACGAGACTAGCACTCGTGGAAGTTTGTACAATTATGATTTCTCCTATTGATCTAAACATTTCTCTAAAAAGAAGGTTGCTAGGTTTTTCCCCACAGGGGGTTTTCCTAGGATAAATTGTTGTCTCTTTTCGTGTATACAATGATCTTGATTTTATTGTAATTGCTTGATGAAGAAGGATTAAGATAAGAACATAATATTCAAAAGTAATTATCAAGTTAAGGAATTTTATCATCTTTCTTGAAATTCCAACAGAATTAAGGACTTACTTCTCAACATTAATTTATTGAAGTTGTTAATTTATAAAGCATTATAAAATGTTTTGATCTGGAAGTGAGAAGAACAAGTATTAAAGTTTGGAATTATCATTATTCTTTTGAGAGGAAGACTTTATTTTTATAGTTAATATAGATAGTCTGTTTCATGGAGCAATTATGAATGTGTTGGTAATCTAAATCCAGTGATCTGAATTCCTATTTCCTCGCGCTCACTAGGAGGCCCCCCTGTGGAGTTGTGAGATAATATAGTTGTTCTTTTAATTTCATTTTTTACCACTTTACAGTTAGATCAGCATTCATTTCAATTCAATTTTCAAAATAGATAGATGTTCTTGATGCTTTGTTTTCAATTCCAGTCTTGCTCATTTTTCCTTGATTCATGACATGTTAAGCGCTTGGCAGTAAAACAAAAAACTCTAAAACATTTCTTTCATGCTTAGTCTCATATTTATAATCTAAGCATTATGATTAGTTCTAATTATGGATGCACACACCAGTAATTTCTGAAGCCTTTTACATTTCGAATCTCATTCAATTCATGCTCTTTAATCACTACTTTTTTAATTAGTTCCATTTTAATATTTCTTTTGAATGGATAGCTATATTTCCTTTCATGCCTTTATAATATATTGATTTCAAGTTATTTAGATTATAATTATAATATAATCATCTCTTTTCAAGTTAGTTAGATCATATTTAGATTTCCGTCTTAGTAGAATATACTTTAATTCTTGCTCAAATAGAATAACTTTCAAATTCTGTTCATTAGAATAGTTTTGAATTCTTGGAACATTAGCATAGTTTGCATTGAGGTTTATTTAAATTTAAATGCCTTATAGATAGAATATGTGTGTATACTTAAAGATAATTAGTCACAAATAGGTTAAATTTACATTTTGTATTTAGATTCATTCTCTTTGATTAAAAATGGATATCCTAGCATATACAATGCATATACATCACAAATCTTGGTCGATAATTTAATGAAATAATTTAACCAACAATTAATAACCCAACAAATGGAAATGTGATTACATGAATATTGATGATTACAAAAGAAGTGTAAAAGCTTGTACAAGTGTTGTAGAAGATGAGGAAGTGTGCCTCAAAGTTATGGATTGAAAGGAGAAGGTTTTTTCCTAAATTAAGCTACAATTGCTAGGAGTTAAATGTGCACAAAGCGGTTATAAGCTCTTAGCCTCTGGGAATCCAATAGAAATAGAGAAACTACACTATTTGGGAGTTATATATCATCCTACTTGTTGTGCCTATAGGTGATAAAGAATAAAAACCATAAGCGAAACCAAAGGTTCACCCATGGAATTTGTGCACGGAATGTTGAATTGACATGGTAAATAATACCATCAACAAAATACAATGGAATTTCCTATGGTATTGGTGAGATCAAGTGGCTATAAAAATAGAAGTGAGTTGGATAAAGTGTGTGTGTGTGCATTTGATGAGATATTCATGGGCGATTTGTCTCTGAATAGGACTGCACTCCGGGGTGAGGATACTCAGATCTCAAAGATTTGAAGGTGTTTTGATGACTCAGTTTGGAAACTCATTAAAAAAGTCCTCCCCCAATTCAAAAATCACATCTCTAAATCGCCGGGGAATGGAAAAGAAGCAAACATATGGACGGACAGAATTATGGGAACAAAGACAAGAAATCTCCTTCAACAATTCAGCACTTTAAAAGCCTGGATGGAAGGAAAAAATCTGACCTCTCTATTCGACATTTCCATATGGGACCATAATAATTAGCTCGCTTGGAAGGACCTCCATCTCCCAAATAACCTCAGGGATCAATGGGCTGACCTAAAGATCTCCCTATCGGGAGCTGCTCCCATAAACAAAAATGCTTGCGAGAGGTTCATACGGGATCCTAGTGGAGGAAACTTCACTGTAAAATAAGGGTACAAACTTCTCCAGGCAAGCTCCAATCTCGGTAACTGGATTCTTCGTTTAACTGTGTGGAATACTGAATGTCTCCCAAAGATCAAATTCTTCACCTGGACTCTTCTCAAAGGTAAGATTCTCACGGCTGAGAATCTCAAAAAAAGAGGGATTCATGGTCCCTCTATTTGTTGCCTCTGCCGGGCAGAGGAGGAAAGTAGTCAGCATCTCTTTTTAGATTGCCCGTATGCTCAAAACTGTTGGAAACAAATCATCAGTCCGTTGAAAATAAGAGAGAATTTTGACCAGCTCACTACCCTTCACAGAGATTGGGAGAAATGCTACCCTCACTCTAGGAAAAGCAAGTCTATCATCACCCGCTTGTGGAAATGTATCCCCTCAACCCTTAGCTGGAAAATTTGGCTTACCAGGAATAACTGCATTTTCAACAACCAGAAGCCAAATCTAGCTCGAACTCTGGCAAAAACGATGGGTCTCATCTCAGAAATGATAAGCACTAATGTTGTTTCTCAACCGGATCGATCCAACTGTCAGAAGGAGGAGGTAGACTGGTTCAACAATTTCTGCTTAAGTTATGATAAAAATAAGCAACCCCCTCCAACAGTTGGCAAGAAGGGGAATATCTGGAAACTCAGGGGCACTAAGGAAGAAATAATCCAATGGATTCATCAGCAAAAGAGAACCATCCTACAGTTTGATGGAGCTTCAAAAAATAATCCGGGAAAAGCAGGGGCAAGAGGCATTATCAAAGACCAGTATGGCAAAATTCTCGTAACTTACGAATGGGGCTTGGGGCAAATGTCGAATAATATGGTAGAGGCATACAGCCTCCTTCTAGGCGTCGATATCATGAAACAAATGCAAATTCAGAACCCAATCATCATGGGTGACTCGGCAATTGTGATAGCTGCATTGGCCATAAGGGGAGAATTCAAAAAATATGCTCTCAGCAACATCAAACTCCGGATCATGGACAATCTAATCCATCTAGGAGACACCACCTTCAAACATGTTCTGAGAAACAACAATATGGAGGCAGACTCTTTTGCCAACAGGGTAGTCAATAGAACTATCGGCCAGGTACGTGAAAATGATCACATCTATGTTAAATCAATCCCTTAAATTGACCCATCCTACAAGAACTCATCGAAATCCCGTGTATACCAGTCATCTCTCAATCTTGCCTGCTTCTTCTCCCAAAGTCGATAATCAGTCCACTGACTCCTCCCTCGCTGACACTGTCCTCTTCCCCACCATGACCGCTGCAAAGGATATTTGCACAGATGAAAGAATCTGGTACGGGTCTCTGTCCAGATAGAGTTCTCGTGACACCCCCGAACAGAGGTTAGGCATCAGTCCCTTCACAATCTACTTTGACTGCACAAGAGATCCAAAACAAGACGCCATACTTAGTAAAATCTCTGATCCGCATCCCTCAGATTCTGAAGTCCAGATCCTCGAACCATTATATATCCATCTGAATACTTCTCCCTCCCCCCACTCTAGAGCTCCAGTTCTTCTCGATTACAAGAGTAAAGGCTCGGTCTCAGAAGCGCTCTCTTCAGAAAGCATCAGGTGTTTCCCAGTTTGCTCCATAGTTCTAATTTGAGCTTTGGAAGAAGGCTATCTCCCCTCGACAACAATGGTAATCGCAGTGGTCTTTGTGTTTTCTTATGCTTTTTCGCTAACAGTTTCTCTGATTTTCTGAAGCAGCTCCTTCTTTCTCCTTCGCTCCTCCCCTCCTAGGCCTCTTCCTCTCCCCTCTCTATCTTCCTTCCTTCATGTTTCCCTCTCTCCCCTCTGCGTGCCTCTTACAGTCATGCTGCCAGCTCCCTTCTTCTGCTCTCCCCCTTTATTCCCCTCCCCTATGCCATCCTCTGTATTTTTCTCCGCTTCAAACTCTTCAAGCAAACTCAAAGTTCGGTATAGATATGGCAGAAGATCCTCTGGAGCAAGTAATAACCAACAGCAGCTACATGCTGTGCAAATCCCATTGCTTTATGATCGCTCGTTTTGGAAAACATTTCAACGACCTTAAGGAAGAATTTCAGGCTGATAGTAAATCCAAGAGAAAAAAGTTGGAGAAACAGAGAGCGGAGATTGAAGACCTCAAGGAAAAATGTAACCATCTGGAAGAAGCAATGACTCAAAGCATGCACGGAGAGGCATCGACAAAAATCAGTGAGAAAAAGGAGCCCCAGTTCGATGATTCAGTAAACCAGCAGATGTAAATCTTTCTATGTCTTGCAAATTTTGCTTTCTTGTAGGCCAGTTTGTTCGGCAATATAGCCGTTATCTTTTTCAAATCTCATACTACAAGTCCTCTAACAAGGATCAAGGGTCTGCGTATCCATTTTGGATCCCCTCCTCTATGCTTCTATCATCATATGTAACAGGATTCGTCCTTTGAAGTTTTATAATATATCAGTAATCGACCTTGTTAAAAAAAAAAAAAATATACATATATATTTTTTATTCCAAGTGTATTGGAGAGCAAATGAATTATTCTATTGATGTTTTTTATTGTAGAGGTTTGTGTATTAGTTGTGATGAGTGCATTGTTGATTATGTTTCTAAGTTTTAAAGATGCATTTCTTGGTGAATTAGAATGTATGGTTTATGTTTTCAGTCGATGCACTAAGTTTTATTATTTTCAGGCAAAATATTGGTCAGAAGTTCTTGTTAGTTGGATCTACTCATATATGTATTTGTGATTATTGGTAGTTTAGTGAATAATGATTGAATACTTTCATTAAGTTTGCAGGGCATAGATCTATATGGATCAAATAAGTTTTGTTTTTCATCACTAGAGGAAAGATCAGTTTCTTTCATTGCAAGGAGATCCATATGTGCATTGCTTTGAGTGACTAGTTGCCAGTAGACATGTTCTTAATGATTTTGCAAAAAGAAGTTTGCCGAGGCCCTAAAACTGTATATTGCAGACATCATTGTGTTCTTTGAATGACAAATATAGAAGATCACATAGGTTCTTATGAGTTGCTTGTCCTCTAATGTTTGATTTGTTATTGAAGAATTGACAAGAACTTGTATGTTGGACAAAACTTGTGATCCTCATGCTTAAATATTGTATGCATGATGTATGATATAGGAGAGAGACTTATGAGTTTAATGTGATGTTTCTTGTCTCTTGTTGAAACCAATGAAGTCAACATTGTTCTTTGTGCTCTTAGATTGTTTATATGGATACCTATTACTGAGATTGAGAATTGCCATTGCTAACATTGTTGGAGTTTGTTGTTGTTCATTTTATGCAAAGATTGTTTGCAAAGATCATTGTTTTGTAAGGGTATACTTACAATATGTGCACTAGTGATTCATCGTCTTAGCTTGTGCACTTGGATCTCACAATCAAAGGAGGCTAGATGAAAATATATTTGTCATTGTATTGATCTACATTGACTTATATTGAGTATGTTAGTAGTGACCTTTCCATGCATAGGCCTATGCGATTTAGTTTTGCATGACAGTGACAAAAGTATCATGATCTTCACATGTTCTTGACCTTAAATTAGTGATAAGGGTTTATGGGATAGAGTTTATTTATAAACTTGATATATATACTACTATTATTTATTCTTTTTGATATTGCAGATATTGAGTATTGTATGCTTTAGTTGTTTATGTATGGCTTGTTGTGGAACCGTGATAATGAATCATTGCAAATTTTTTTGAGATAGTCTTGGATGATTGGTTTTGATACTTGAATCATGGGAGCTAATGTTATGTTTGGATCTGAATGTTGGTATGTTCATGAGCAAAATTATATATTGATAAAAAGTATTATGCTCATGAGTACTTGACAATTTGATATAGCTAGGGTTTTGGCTTTGTTGAAAGGTGTTTCACTCCTTGATGAGTATTGATTTGAGTATAGTGTAAGGTTTGGAATATGATAAACAAATTATTTGACTTGGTTGATGAGCAAGAGTTTGATTTGGTACTTGACAGTTTGTGACTTGGTATTGGTAGTGTTGATGCGCAAAGAATATGACTTGGTAATTGACATGATTTGGCTTGGTATATTTGTCTAATCAATGATCTAGTTGCAGACGGTTGATTTGTATATTTGTATTCAATGATTAAGTAAAATGGTTAGTGTGGGTCTAGTTTGAAAATTAGATGAAACTTGGCCTGTAGGTTTTTGATGTATCTTTGAGTTAGGTAGATCCAGTGTGTAAGATTTTGAGACGTGGTCCCCAGAGGAACTGAGGGTTGGATACTTCAGTGAGAGAGTGGTAGCTTCCTTCTGGGAGGAGCTAGTAAACTTGATTAGGGAGTAGTATCTTCCTTCCAGTGGGAGCTGGAGAAAAGAGGAGGTGGTATCCTCTAGCTGGTAGGAGCACGTGTATTAGTAAGAGTTCAGGCTAGTACAAGATGTAAAAGATTTTATTCATAATAAAAAAAGAAGACATAGATGAAAACAATGGTGGTTTTCTCCCAAATTGGGTATCCACCTAAAAATCCAGGGTCCATATGTGTTGATGTGTTTCATTTTATGGTTTAAATGTACTTATGTTTAATTTTTCTCATAATTTACCGACTATTCTCAGATCTATAACACATTGTGTTAGAAATGAAATAATGGATCAGATGCATTTGAAAAAAGAAAGTATAAACTTAGTAAAATTTGAGTGGTCATGAAATATTGATTCACCCCCTCTTAGTATTTTTGATAATTGGTATGCAAGTGGGTCTCTCTAGTAAATCTTAACTGCTCAAGAGTAGATTAGGGACCATGGAAAGGAAGCACAAGAAGAAGGCAACACAAAGGACGAGGTCATGTCAGGAAAGTTGCGAAAATAATGTATTTGATGTTGTGGTAATATCAACAATCATAGTTCATTGAAAATCAGTAGTGGAAAAAGCCAAGCTAGAAAGTATGGATAATAAAGGTATGCTCGAACTTGATGATGCTAATTATTAGGACTAGAAATAAAATATGAAGTCTATGATAATATCCATCGGATTTGATGTTTGGCATTTAGTGTGTAATGGTTATACGAAAACTCCAACATCAGGACAAGAAATCTAGAAGAATAGTTAGGAATTAAAATAAATATTTTGTAACGTACCTAATTTAGTATTAGAGAAAATTATGCATTATGAAACCACAAAGGAGGTATGGGATAATTTGCAGGCCATCCATGAGGGAGAAGGAAAACTAGTAACAAAGGAATTTTGCTCATTAGGTAAACCGACAGGTAATATTATTTCCAAAACATTAAATGAATCTGAAGGAAATTGTAGTCTATTAGAAGATGAGAGTGACCATGAAAGAACCTTTATTATATATGGAGTTATTAATTTAGAAGAAAACAGGTTAAATGAAGTATCTAAACTTAGAAGAAAACTTATTTCTACTTTGAAAAGGATTGGCAACCTTGAGAATAAATTGTAGGAATATGAAAACAGGGGCCGTGATGAATCAATAAATATTACAGTTGTAACATAGCAACTTAACAAAAGGAAACAATATTGTGAAGGACTTGAAGCTAATATCATCCCTCTAAGATTAAATATGGAAAACTAAAGCAAACTAAATGAGGAGCTACTTAAAGTATTTGAAGAACAAGACAATGGGCTTAAAGGAGAAATTATTGAGTTAAGAACACAACTGGAAGAAGGAAGCAAAATTGAAGAAGGAATGAGGAATCAGTATAAGGGAAGAGAATATTAGTATCAAATATTTGAGGTTGAGGTAAACATTCTAGAAGGTAAATTAGCAGAAAAGGACAAACATTTGAAATTTCACGATAGTACCAAGTTATTGGACAATCCTCTTAACTATCAAAGACCCCCCTCCATCAAATCAGGCCTTGGCTTTCATGAAACTGTTAAGGAGGAATCTAGCTCATAAGCTTGTGTAGGAAATTTTGAGGATAACAAAGAAAGTTATGAAACTCATGGTTAACTAAACCAACAACCAAGGAAAGTAAACTTTCAAAGGAAATCATTTGTTCCAAATAATAGAAATAACAATCCACTCTCTCGTTTGGTCAATGATATTGAATATTAATCTATCATAACTTTGGTCACATTGTAGCCAATTGCAGAGGTAGATTGTTTAAACCTCAAGCAAATAGTCTCTCCACAGGAATATCATCGATTCCTAGGTACTCAAGTTTCTTTAAGGGGTTTTGTTTTACACGCAATGTATTTGGTCACAATGCTATTGGCTGCAATAAGAGAAATATGAAGCAAAAATATTATGATTCTCTTTCCCCCTTCTATGGTCATGTAAGGTTCTATACATGTAATAATTTTGGACATGTAGAAAAAGAATGCAGGACCAAGTCAATGAATTCATACAGATAACAAGTAGATTCTATCAAAACCAAGAGACCAGGAAATAATATTGTTATCAAAAGACTTGAAAAACATGGATTCAATAGCACTCCTCATATCAAGCAGAAGGAAGAGGAACAAGTGAAGTGTGGCCTTGCTTTGTGCGCATTTGAAGAATAATATGAATGGTACATATATATCAGATGCTCTCATCACATGTATGGAAATAAGAGCACATTTATCTCTCTCAATAAAAACAAGAGTGGTAAGGTTATTCTTGGAAATAGTGCACTTGCAAAGGTGCTAGGAAAGGGTAGTGTTGATATTTATGTTAAGAATACAAAAGAAACTAATGTATTATTGGTTTAAGGGCTAAAGAAAAACATTCAAAGTGTAGGAAAAATAGCTGATAAAGGACATATAATTGTATTTGCATAATCTGGATGCAAAATTATAGAAGAAGGCACTGGAAAAGTTATAGCAAAAGGATTTCGAAATGCAGGCAAATTATATGTTATAAAGAAAAATCCAAGCAAAAATACGAAGTCAAGTTCCTCCACTTCAGATTTAGAGTAGGGGAAGATAACTTCCACTGTAGTCTATTATATATGATACTTATTTCTAAAAGGAATGCAGAAATTCATGTGGAGCAGATGATAACTTAATGATGATTTGGTCCATAGGATCAGTGGTGCATGATCTCAGGGGGTGCTTTGAATGTGTGGTATTTCATTTGTTTAACCTTGATGATGATTTCATGCATTGCTATATTATTCTTTTGGTGATGATTTATGTTACTAATGTTGCATCTGCTTAAGTTGTGCTCATGAAAAGATATGACATATTCAGGGGGAGATTCTCATATGCTCCCAACAGTTGAATGTTGGCCTTGTGGTTCTGACATTGGTTTATTGCATATTGTTACCGATGCTTATATGCTTCTTAGGAATGTATGAGAAGGTGTTGATCCAGGATGAATTTATGAGTGATTGTCAACACTTGATTGCAACATCTTATATTGTTGCTACTATTGATCTGTCTCCTTGATGTATTTCCTGTTGGCATCTTCATTGTTGAGGAATATATTTACGATACTAATGTTGCATATGGTAAATCTATTTTGATCAAGATTGATGATGAGGGATTGGCACAGGTTCAGGGGGAGCATCTTCTATGCTTCCAATGGTTCATTGTTGGCATTATGGTTTCTTATTAGTAGAAAAAAAACACGGGCAATACTTATCCGATATTGGTTTGTTGATGTTGATCTATGATGAGCTCATTGCTAGTATGATCAGTCCTCCTACATTGGTTCTTCAATGCATTACTTACTATATGTGTTGTTGTCACTATGCCATGGTTAATGTTAGTTGATATTCAATATGTTGCTAGGGAGTCATATTTTACTTAATGGCTTGTGATGTTGGAGGTCTTCTTTGACTCCACATATGTTGTTGATGAGTCTCTTGCTGATGGATGGCTTGAATATTGACCATGCACATGTATAACTATCTTGGTTAAGAAGCAACCCATGTTGTAAACATTGTAAAACTTAGTCATGTGTGGGCCAATGGTCATGTCATATATATAGCATTGTTGCTTTGAGAGTTTGATGTAAACTTCATTCATTGGTTGTGCAACCATGTATTTGCTTCATAAAACATTGTACTTACATTATATATCATTAGATGAACCAATATATGCTTAGGGGGAGCATGGTCAGTATAAGAGGTTATGGTGTCGATTAGAGTCATATCTTGCAATTGATCTCCTTGGTTCACATCAACATATTAGATTTATAGTGTGGAGAATGTCAGGGGGAGTACTTCTCTTAGCTTGGTTCTACCCTTTTCCCTTGATGCCAAAGGGGAGAGAAGGACTTGGTGTTTTTTCAGGAGGTTGAGAACAAGTCCAAGGGGGAGATTGTTGGTATTATGGCTAATGTGTTGTACTTGATGTTAATGATCCAAATTTAAATAGGAATACAAGAAATTATAGATATAAACATAAACAAAAAGATGCAGTAGAAATAACACTTCATTTAATTAATATTAAAGACTTAAATATGCTTACAAACATAATGGAAATAAGACTAGCTCGGGTGATGGTAGCTTATCTATGAGAAGAGATGTGGTGGCTACATGGCTCTGAAATGTGTTACAATGAGGCTCAAGGGCCTATTTATGATTAGAAAACACGAGAAAACCCTAAAAAACCAAAACCCTAACACCAGGAGATGTAACACCAAAAGTTTGTGGGCCCCGTTGGAGTTATTTAGGTAACCAAATTCCCAGGGTCATAACTTGGTCATATTATCTCTGTTTGCCATGTATGATACCTTGTTGGAAAGATATCTCTTAGTACTACAGGTTTTGTTGCAGGCTGTTGCCTGTGGCAACAAGCCTGCTGCAGACCTAAAAAAACACCATTTAGGGGGTCAAAACTACTCCGGAAATCCAGGACTCGAAAAACTGCTAAATAATGCTGAAATAAACAAGGAAGCAAATGAAACTGACTGGAGGTCTAGGTGGGATAGGTGGGTGGCCACCAATATCCACTTGGATCGTTTCTCCCCCCTTAGGAAGCAATGGTTCCCATTGCAAGTAGAGCCTCCATGAGGTGAGGAATTTTTTGTCGACCCTGGTCCCTGGTGAGCCACTTGCCTTGGTGCAGGAGTTGGCTAGATTTAACAACCTGATATAGTTGGATCTTCTATTGGCGAGTGTTCTTGACCTGTGTGTCCATAATCTGATTGGTTGTGGCTTGTTCAATGCAGTCTGAATTTAACACTGTTGGTGTGAGTTGTTCAATAATGTCTGATGTGTTCAATAATGGTGGGAAGTATGGTTGAAGGTGGTCCACAATGAACATTGGGTGCAAACCAAGGAATGGGGGAATGCTAAGCTCAAAAGAATTGTCTTTCACAACCTTGGTAATGGTGTAAGGACCATATCAGAGTGGTTTGAGCTTCCGATGGGCTTCGGTGAGGTGTTCTTTCTGCAAATGCAACCAGACTTTGTCACCCACCTGAAACTTGTGTGGCACCCAAAGTTGATCATGTTGCTACTTGTACTTAGCATTTGAATTCTCTAGGATGTCATGAACCTACTGGCGGATGTATTGGATGCGTTCAATAAATATGGTTGCTTTATCTGCCTCGGATGATATATGTGTGGATTATGTCTGTGTAGTCACCTGAGGCATGACAACATCAATCAGACACAACGATTGAAATCCTAGACCCACTTGAAAGCAAATGCGACTAGGTGAGCTATGGAGATCTCTATTATAACTGTGCTGAACATATGGAAGACTCTCATCCCAGGTTCAAGGATGCTTAGAGTTGTACATGCAGAGTATGTGCACTATCATCCTGTTGACAACCTCCATCTGGCCATCAATCTGGGGATGGAAGGCAGTCAACTTGGTGAGCTTGGTGTCCAATAGTTTCTAGAGGCTTCACCAGAATGTGCTCAGGAACCTGCTATCTTGATATGATATAATGGTCTATAGGATCCCAAAATGTACCCATACTCATTCAAAGAAGAGTTTGGTAGTGTCCTCTGTTGTGATACTCTTCTTGTAGGCTACCAATATAGCCATCTTAGAAAATTTGTCCACGACCACAAATACACTGTCATTACCATGTTTGGTAGAAGGGAGGCTAAACAAATAGTCCATGGAGATGGATCCCACAGCTGGATAGTAGTAGGTAGAGGAGTGTACATGCCTTGCTTCTTGATGGATGGCTTGGTGATGGCGCAGGAGGTGCAGGATCTGATATATTTCCCAATATCCAGTCGAAGTTTGGGCTAATAGAAGTAATCTTGTAGTAAAACCACAATTTTATCCACCCAAAGTGTTCTGCGATCCAACTGTAGTGCGTTTTCCAAATCAGTTTGGCATGCTCACTTGAAGGAACACAAATGTGGCCCAAGTAACATAATAATGTGTCCTGGAGGTGGAAATTAGTAACTTGCTTCCCATCTACTAGCATTTGGTATGTGGAGGCAAACTCTGGATCTTTTTTATATAATGTGGCCATCCAGAGGTCTCGTGACCATAAGAGTTTAGAACATTAGTCAGTGCTGCAACTGGGGGCCGACTGAGGCAATCTACAACATGATTGGTGCTGCCCTTTTTGTATTTAATGTTCAAGTGGAATTGTTGCAGATATGTAGACAAATTCTGATGACGATCATTCTGCAACTTCCCCTATGTCTGTATAAACTAAAGAGGTCGGTGATTGGTGTGGATGACCGTCTCCTTCCCCAAAATGTAGTGCTTCCATTGTCAGAAAACCTGCACGATGGAATAAATTTCTTTATCTTAGGTGGGGTATTTCCGAATTGTATCGGAAAGTGTCTCACTATGATAGGCCACTAGAGGCCTGTGTTGGGTGAGGACTGCACCAATAACATAGTTTGAGGCATCCGTCTTGATTTCAAATGGTTGCTGCAGGTCTGGAAGTGTGAGTACCAGTGCAAAGCATATACGATGCTTCAACTCAACGAACGTCTTCTTTTGGGACTTAGACTAGGAAAAATTTGCTTTCGCCTCACCCTTAGTAATCTAACTCAAAGGCCAAGTGATATGGGAGAATCCCAACACGAACCTCCGATAAAAATTTGCAAGGCCCAAAAAGCTGCGAAGCTCTGTTAGAGTGGCTGGGGCTAACCAATCTCAAATGACTTGGATCTTGGTTGGGTCCACATGCATGCCATGCTCATCTATAATGTACCCCAAGTATTGGACCTAGCTCATGTGAAAGGTTCATTTCTCCAAGTTGGCACACAGTTTGTGCTATCGAAGAGTTTGAAGGACCTACTGAATGTGTTGCAAATGTTCTTCCCAACTCTTGTTGAAGATGAGGATGTTGTCTAGATAAACCACCACAAACGAGTTGGTGAAAGGATGTAAGATGTCATCCATTAGCCTCATAAAAGTAGCGAGGGCATTTTTCAACTCAAAGGGTATAACCAACCATTCAAAAAGGCCTTCCTTGGATTCAAAGGCAGCCTTCCATACATCTATGGGCTCTATTGGAACCTATTGATAACCAGACTTCAGATCGATCTTCCTGAAATACTTGGACCCCTTGTGTTGGTCCAGCAGGTCATCAATCCATGGGATTGGATACCTGTTCTTGACAGTGATTTGGTTTAATGCCCGATAGTCAATGCAGAGCCTCTAGGTTCAGTCCTTCTTCTACACCAATACAATTAGGCTCCCACAAGGTGAGGAACTTGGTCATATGTTCCCTTTTTGCAGCAACTCTTGGATTTTCGCTTGATCTCTTCATTTTCCATAATGGGGTGATGTTATATCGAATCGTTGGGTAGAGGTGCTCTAGGAGTCAGATCGATTGAATGCTTGAGCTGACAATGTAAGGGTACCCCTGTGGGTGAGGAGAAGATGTCCTTGTATTCTTCCACGACCGCATCCACCTGCTTCTACTACTTGGAGGAACCCTTCCCAGGGGCCATGGACATGGCTATGACCTTCCCCTTACTTTGAGAGTGAATTAGAAAGAAAACAAATTTCCGATTCTGGGAGATGGCCTTACTACATTACTTACCAGAGATCAAAGCGATGGTGGTAGGTGGGGCTACCTCTAGTATCCTGTATAACTTAGTAACCAAAGAAATAATAACAGAGTGAGGTCTAGACTCATATACAACATGTCGTTTCCATAAGTATGGTTGTTCTAATAATACATCACAAACTTCAAGAGGAGCAACATCACACAATACCTCATCCGTGAAGGGATTTATGCTGTAGGGAAGGTGACACTACTGGCTGACGCAAAAATCTCATCCTTTGTGAAGCCACCTGATGGTGTACGGATATAGATGTGCTATAGTCAATATGCCCAACCGCTTCACTAACTCTGCTGAAATGAGGTTCTTTTGGCTCTCGTCGTCAACAATGAATTGCGACGGAGAACCCTTCACCCACATCTATGAGTGGAATAGGCGCTCCCGCTCTTCTGGATCTTCAGGCTCAATCTTATGGATCTTGGTGGTGGCCATAGTGGCACTGGGCTCCACATCAATGATCTGCTTCAATTTGTCATTCCCCTTGTTGGGTTTTGACTTAGAGTCGGAACATGCATCGGACACAGAAGCCTTCAACTCAGCCACCAGTGACTGGTTGGCCCGACACTCACTTGTGTTGTGAGTATAGATCTTATGGAACTCACACCACTTTCTTGTGTCCTTCTTTGTCTTCGTGGTGTTGTTCTTTGCTTGCGGTTTTGACGGGTTATTCTGGGTTACCCTACCTCGGCTTTGCCTTTTTCTCTACGGTTTGGGGGTGCCTTTCCCTTTCTTCGGATTTTCAAATCCAAAGTTTCCCTTTTTCTATTTAAGCTTCTGCTCAATCTTGATAGTGTATCGATATGCCATTCCAAGCGAGGAGATGTCCAAGAACTCCATCTCATCCTGGATGTACCTGTGTAGGTAACCATGGTACTTGAGTACCAAATGTTTCTCAGAATTCTTGATACCCAAGTTCATACGAAGGGCATTAAAAACATTGGTAAACTTCGGAACTTCTTGGTCCCTTCCCTGTCACAGTGTGGTCCACTTTATGTATTTGTCCTCATAGCTCTTGACAAGGTAGTACTGTTCCTTGATGGCATCCCAAAATGAATCTCAAGTGTGTGCAACTGAAAATAGTGAAGGCGTACTTTCATCCTTATGCTCGCAATAGGTTTCCCACCAGTCCTTGAAGCAGGGGGCGGCTTTGAGAAGAGAAAAAGTAATCTTTTCCCAGCTGGAAAAATCATGAACAAAAAAATATTCTTCTAGCAAATTTAACCATTTATCTAAGATGTCTGCATCTATCTGACCCTCAAATATGTGAATGTCAAAGTTAACTTGTACCTTAAAGGGTGTGGCGCTTCGAGAGTAGTTGCTAGAAGTAGATGTGTCACCCCTAGGTAGCTGCTGAAGGATCTGGGAAAAGTTGTCCATCATCGTGTTCATTTTTCACTCGAGGGCTTCTTCGAGCAAGATTTTGATAGGATCTCCTGTCCCCTCATCTTTCTTTTCTTTTGCCATGGGAGGCTGTTTGGATTTGTGAGGCTGGTCTTGCAAATGTTTGACTAGTTCGAGACCTAACTCCTTATATCCCGACCTCGTTGGGGACATGCAAAGAAAAACAAATAACGAGCAGACCGCTTTGATACCACTGATCTAAATTTAAACAAGAATGTAACAAATTAAAGACATAACCATAAACACAAAGATGCAACATAAATAACACTTCATTTCCTTAATATCAAATACTAAAATATGTTTACAAACAGAATGGAAATAAGACTAGCTCAGGTGATGGTAGCTTATCTCTGAGAAGAGATGTGGTGGCTACATGCCTTTGAACTATATTACAATGAGGCTCAAGGGCCTATTTATGAGTGGAAAACATGAGAAAACCCTAAACGACCAAAACCCTAACCCCAGGAGATGTAACACCAAGAGTTTGTGTGCCTGTTGGGGTTAGTTGGGCAGCCAACTTCCTAGGGTCATAACTTGGTCATGTTATCTCCTTTTGGCGTGTACAATACCTTGTTGGAGAGGTCTCTCCGATTACTACATGTTTTTCCATATGCCCCTATCTATGGCTATAGGCTTGCTGTAGACAAAAAAAACTCCGTTTAGTGGGTCAAAACTGCTCCGAAAGTCCAGGACCCACAAAAACTGCTAAAAATAGTAAATGATGAAAAAAACAAGGAAACAAATGAAACTGACTAGAGGTATAGGTGGGATATGTGGGTGGCCACCAATATCCACCTGGACCAGTTAACCTAGATGTTAGCTTGTCAAATAATGTCATCATGGTTTTATCACACTCTTGGGACATGTCATCATGATTGAGTGCATAATTTATGTTTCTAAGCTAGGTCAAGGATGGAGGAAGATTCTTAATGAATGGAAAGGTGATTACAAGAGTCTTGATTTTTACAAAGGAAGTGCAAAAGCTTGTACAAGTGTTGTAGAAGATGAGGAAGTAAGCCTCAAAGTTTTGGATGAGAGGAGAAGGATTTTGCTTAAATTAAGTTATAGTTGATGGGAGTTAAAAATGCATAGAGATATTATAGGCTCTAAGTTGTTGGGAAGCCAATAGAAACACAACGAATATAGTCTGTGGGAGCTAGATATCATCTTAGCGGTTGTGCCCATAGGTGATAAAAAATAAAAACCATGAGCAAAACTAAAGGTTCGCCTATGGAATTTGTTTGTGCAAGGTTGAATTGACATGGTTAATAATACCATCAACAAAATACAATGGAATTGCATGTGGTATTGGCGAGATCAAGCGGTTATAAAAAGAGAATCGAGTTGGAGCAAGTGTGTGCACATTCAATGAAATATTCGTGGGTGATTTTTCTTTGAACACGAGTGCACCTAGGGGGAAGGAGACTCATATCTAAGAGACATGAAGATGGTTTGAAGAGCTAATGAATATATTTGTTTATTGCAGTTGCATTGGAGAGAAAAAGAATCAGTATATTATTGTTTTGTATTGTATAGGTCTGTGTATTGGTTGTGATGAGCGCATTGTAACAACCCCTGGTTGAGTTTTTATGTAAATAAAGGAAAACCAAGGTCATGGGACATGTATTGCAAGTTGAATGGTGGTTAAACATTATAGCGGGAATCACTTGCAATTTGGCAATGGATATGGAAATTAGAAAAGGCATTGACAAAGGAAGAAAATGGCATTTAATTAAGGAAATAAAGGAAAATAGGATAAAAGGAAGATGAAGAGACACAAATATGCATGCAAGGGAAATTAGAGAGAAAATGAATGAAAATGAAGAAAAAGGAAAAAGGAAAGGAAGAGACTAGACATCAATGATAAAAAGGCACCTGAGAAACAATTGACAATTTTTGGCTTAACTCTTGTTCATTATAGCTCTCTT
This sequence comes from Pinus taeda, assembly GCA_000404065.3. NCBI lineage: Eukaryota > Viridiplantae > Streptophyta > Pinopsida > Pinales > Pinaceae > Pinus > Pinus taeda. The sequence continues at coordinate 38,594 of APFE031662442.1, read as the reverse complement.
ACACTCTTGCACACTTAGAGCATTCTTGTAGCATCCTAGCATTCGCTTGGAATTAGAGAGAAGCAAGCGAAGGAAAAGAAAAGGAATTGTGGGTAGTGGAAAAGAAGGTTGGATCAACAACTACGACTGGAGTTAATTGTAGGTAATAGGTTGCATGTGTGATTTCCTTGATGAGATTTGGATGCATGGTACATGCATATGGTTCTTTGGTTATTTTGTTATCGTTCACATGGAATTTTCCTAGATTGGCAGTGGTTTCAACCTTTCCTTTCCATTTCTTGGATAACCATGATGTAGTGGGTTCTCTATTTTGATTAAGCTTTAAATGGTCTGTAGGTTTGGATGCCGGTTGAGCTGGTCTGAAGAAAATTCCCAAGGGTCAAGGACGGAGATGGGATTTCTCCTGGAACTCTTGATAGATGGGTGGAGATAGGAAAATTCCTTTGGAGCTGGTGAAGGAAGTTAGAGGCATCCAAGCTTATTTTGACGTTAGTGATATATGGACGGGTTTAGGTGAAATCACTGTGGTTGAGCGTTGAGGTGGTTTGGTCTTTAAAAGTCCTGGTCATTTCTATTTTGGTGTAACCCATATGATCCCAGATTCATGGTTGGAATATGGCACGGGGCTGATTCGTTGAAAGAGAGATTTGTTTCAGCCCAATCTATGGTTGGGTGGTAGGTGGAAGTCCCCGACTTAGTTTTGCATATGATTAATATGAGGTAGTTTCTTATTGTGATTGATGAGCACATGTACTAGTTATTATGTTGATATTATGTTTGGTTTGTCGTGGATTTTATTTTGGTTATATGTTGGTTACAAGCATGGTTGGATGATGTACTCCTACCATGGATCTTGTTCATGATTTGATTAGTTATGGAATGGTTAATGTATGCATGGGCTAACAAGCATTGTGGTAGATATCTTGAGAGGGAATTGAGCCTTCTTGATGATTCTATGATGAAGTTAAGGATACCTTGTTCAGATATGCATTCATGACCTGTAGCTACTATGTTTACCATATGTTTGACAAAATGCTTATCATGTATTATACGTGTTTTGGATAAGATCTAGATGTAATATTAATTGTTTATACTTGTGATTATCCTAGATATGACTTTGGAAAGTTATGAGTTGTTCTGGGCAGTGTCCTATAGGCCCAACCTGAAAATGTGGCACTGATCTCGCAACCCCACCCTTCGAATTAAAGAATTTCGACTATAACTACATGCAAGAAGACTCATGAGTGTGGTTGGAGCGTTCCAACTGCATGCACATTGTGTCAAGCCTGTGGTTGGGGTGTAAATCTTGAGAAGTGAAAGTTCAAGATTAAGGATTAATCACCAATGGCTATTGTCAGACACTCGGGTGATCTGATGTCTTTGAGGAGAGGTATTATGTTTCCGGTTAGTAGTGCCCACTTCCATAGTTGGAATTTGGAGGCCAGATCATGTCATAGTAACTCTCAGCTCATGTTTACCTAGAGAGATTGTAAAATTGGGTAAATGTGGGATGGGGTGGTTACATGGTGGTGTCAAAGTGAGGTTGCTACGCTGAACAATCGAGGTACTTGCAGATGGTTATGGTTATCATGTCTACAATTATTGTTATAGTTTTGTATTACATGCATCATGATGTTGATAAGTGTTGTTATGTATATAATTTGCTAATGTAGACTAAGTTGTGCAGATGTGATAGCCTCCCCTCATATACAATGAGGTATGATTTTGATTATGTCATCTATTTGGTTTATCTAACATGGTATATTTGTAGGAAATAGAAGATTAGAGGTGAAGAGTAGAATGGTGGACTATAGTTCACATGAATCACCTTACAGGCTTGATGTGAAATCAATGGAATGCGAAAATCCAGTTGAGCAACAAGGATAAGAGCATTCTCTTGATATAGTAGATACACTTAAGAGTATGTGGGTAGAGATTCAAAGTTGTAAGGCAGATAATAATAGGTTGATTGAGGCATAGTAAAGACTTGCAAGGGCTTGGAAAAAGCATGCAGAAGTCAATGCAGTGATTGTTTAGAGCCTTTTAGATGTACAAAAGTAGGGATGGCTAGGGACTAGTCAAGGATAGGTAGAAAAGAAAAATGGGGCATATAGTAACAAGTCTCAGAGAAGACACTTGATGGATAGAGATGGTACAGTTAGAGGCGGCAAATCTTTGAATACACCTAAGAGGAGGCTAGCACTCATGGACTTATTCTAGCTCCAGTTCCGAGAGACATCATTGTCATTACCACTAGAATCCTTATAGGAGGAGTGAGAGGGGATACTTTCCATATGAATTTAGGAAATCCATGCCTCCTAATTTTGATGGGGAAGTGAAGAAATCAAAAGATTCAAAATCATGGTTGCTTGGGATGAAGGAGTTCTTCAAATCACATGATTATTTAGAGAGCATGAAAGCCAAGATAGCTACATTCAGTCTCAAGGGAAAAGCAAATTTTTGGTGGAAAGATGTTAAGAATGTTAGAGGCATCAGGGAAGAGGAGGTAAGTTAGCATGAGTTTAAAAGACTCTTCCGGAAGAAGTACTTGTCTGAGAGATATTTGACGGGAAGAAGAAGGAATTCTATGAGATTAAGGTGGGTTCCATGACATATGAAGAATACATGACCAAGTTTATAGAGTTGTTGAGGCATGTTCCCTACCTCAAGGATGAGAAAATAAATGTCCAAAGGTTCATCAGTGGATTGCCTTTAGCATTCAAAGATTACATTGAGTATGATGAGTCTCATGTTGAGAAATCAATGCATGTAGATATTAGGTTTGATTCCTCTTTTCTTGATAATTACTTGTGATGCGTGTTGAATTATTTTACTTCTTAATTATATTATCTTTCATAAAAAAATTATCGAATTACAAATGTATGAATATGACAAGAACATGGGACACAAGATATAGGCACTCAGCCAGGGAAAAACCCCTATCTAGGGGAAAACCCAGTCCAACTCTTCCCTAGTATATTCAAATCAAAATGAGACAATCCAAGACCTTTTGACTTGGACAAAGACTCCTCCTTCAATCACCAAGTCATTCCTTCCTTTATGTAGACAAACTCTGCCAAATCCTCCAAGTGTCATCTCCTCAAAAAATCACTTCAATACATAATTTCGACCCCCCAACTACAAAATTTTTGACCTGCAACTACTGTAGAAATTTTGGCCCTTGTAATTTGCCTAGAAACCCTAAAATACTCACACATGTGAAAGAGATAGATGCTCCAAACTTCGATTTTACTTCTTTCTTGAATTAGGTATTCTTCTCTTGCAATTAGCTCTGTTTTTTGTCCTCTTTCTTTTGTAGATCAAACTTGTTTGTGTGCACTTCCAAATGAGTCGAGTTGCCTTTATTTATACTGCTTCTGATGGGTTTAATAGCCCTATTCTGGGTTGACTCCATTAGGATAGGGCCGACTTGGTGAAGTGACAAATGACACTTTTTCCTCTAGAATATTTTTCTTTACATGATACAAATGCCCAAGAAGGGTCTAATAAATGTGAAAAATACTCTTTTGATTCTTGATAAAACCTAGAAGCCTTCAATGGAGGATATGACCTAGAAAATAAATATGAAACCCATGCTTCAAAAATATTTTTCTTTTACAATAAAATTCCTTTATCTTTTCTTTTGACAAATAAAATTATGAAGACCGACACTAGTTACATTCTTCAACACTCCCTCTTAACTAGGGAGGTATTCATTATTGAATATATACATAGGTACATGGATGAACTCAAAACTACATGATCTATGAAGAAGCAAACATAGTGCTACAAATTAGATACCAAACCAACGTATCTAATCGAGTGGGAATAATGTGTGTTCGAAGCTTTATCCCCTATAGGTACCATCATGCTTTGGATCTAACACCAACCCATGGATCTAGGTATCATATGCAAGATCAGAGCTCCACATGACCAATGATACCCTCCCTACTTCAGGATCTAGACATCATCACGGGCTGACCAGATGTCCTCCCAAGCATCTTGTTGCCCCAAGATGCTTCATCTCTCCCTATCTACTAAATATGTAGTATCAACCAATCCATGCATGCTTTTGAAATATTACAACTTCTTAGTTGGAAGAGATCTTGTCAACACGTCATCTACTTGCTCAACTGTTGGAACATATTGTAGCTTCACTACCCCATCCTGCACCAAAATTCTAATGTAGTGATACTTATTATTGATATGCTTTGTCCTGACATGGAACACAAGATCTTCAAACATCAGGATACCCTCATGACTCTTCATATACTCTATGACTGTTACATCCAACTATCGACACTTGACTTACAATTGACAAGACGTTACATTACAATGCACATGTACCCATGTGAGACAAAATGGCTTGAGCAAGCCATGCTAGACATCACTATGACTTAGACAGCCATGGAAGTCCAACTCTTCAACATCCTCGTGATGGTCAATAGTAGCGTACTGATGCCAAGATCGATAGTCCACGATGGTATCTGTGTGCTCCAAGGTGACATCTTTCTGGAACCAGACTCTTGCCTCCATAACATCCAGGTACACTGCTCGAGCTCCTTTGTCCAACTTCTCTGAAAGCATGTACATCATTGTATTCAATGTGGCTGGACCAACAACATACTTGTGCATGATGTCTACAATGGTGGGAGAATTTGGGCTGGTAGCAATGCGCATCAACTCATTAAAGTACAAGTCAAGCTCTAGTTAGACCTATGCCTTTGTCTTCACCTAAGTGAAAGTCCAAATAGATGGGATCACATGTGCGCACTCCACAACATCCATACTCTTGAATACATGTGCATGGGAAGCCTGTCTACTAGTGATGAGCTACGGGAGCTCTTCATAGTTCGGATCTGACTCCAGATATGTGCCTTCAGCTTGACTTCTCTAGCCTTCATCATCTTAGGCAAGTCAAGCGGGGCTCCCTTATATCTCATCGTCCATGTTTGCATGTAATCAACAACGACATGCAAGTTCGCCAAGATATGTGCTCTTCTAGCACATCATTGTTGCCATTTTTTGAGATGGACGACTGCCTTATGCACAGTACCAAACTTGGAGTATAACACTCGCATAAATGTGTCAAGGGATAATTCTTCATCTAGTATTTCCTTCTTCAGTTTAGCTCGGGCGAACGTTGTCACCAACCCTCCTCCTTGCTTGGCCATTTGTATCTCCTTAGCCATTCACTCATTCTCAGCTATCAGAAAGTGAACACTTGAGCTAGTGGCTTTTACATACTATTATCGGCCAAGGCTTTTGGATGTTTGTGCACGTCAAACATGATCACTCATTCCTCAACTTGCACAGTAGATGTATGATCATCTAGAGTCGACACTCTAAGAGACTGCACAACCCTATGTTGAGACTTGTCGAATGAGATATTGTGCATCTCTCCTTCTGACTGATCTCCAAGGATCTTAGTGCCTCCTTAGTCGCTTGATAATTTCTCATATTCTGGATGCAATGAAGAGGGTAAGTCGACCTCTTGGTGGTGAGGCACGAGGTCAGTGTCTTGTTCCAATTTTTGTTTCTCCATCTCCGTATCCAATTGTTGAAGTGCTTGCTCTATCTCACGAGCAAAGTCCTGCTCCTGCGATGGTTCACCATGTCTACCTGACGCAAGATGTTCTAATGAGTCCACTACCTGTATGGGCGCTGTTTCATCTGTTTGCACATGTTGTGCCCCCTGTTGTACCTGTTGCTGCTGCGCTTACTTCTCTTGTTTGTGCAGCTCTTGTTCCTTCCGGAGTTGCGCCTTCAACTCATGCAACTCCCTCTTTGTTTCCTCCATTCTTGTCTTCTCCTTCTACCTTTGTGTGATTCGCTTGTCACGTTGTTGCCTATTTCCCTCTATAGCCAAAGTTGATTTCTCCACAAGTGGATCTGCTCAGAACTTGCATCTTTTCTCTTCCTCCATGTGATCGACAATCTTCCTCTTGCCCTTGTTGGACATTGGTATGCTTACTTCTGTTGTTGCTTCTAGTGCTGGTGCTCCCTGGGATGCTTTCACATTGCTTCACTAACCACTCCATAGCGAAGCCGATCGATTCATTGAGTCTAGAGGAGTTATAACAATATCTCCATGGGTCCTCCTCTACCTAATGACATGCCCCGTAGATCCATTTGAAATGTACTCTTGTGTAGTGGTTTTTCATAAGACAATGTGGGTCATATGGATTGTAACTTCAGAGGTTGAATGGGTACTTCTTCATTAGTTCTACTTCAACATCCACTTTATTGAAACTCTGGATCTCGTATAACCCAATCCGCAACGAAAGAGCGGGTCAAGGTGCCTTCTTCTTCCAATGAAGTCTAACTGCCAATCCTACCGAGATGTTATATGCTACTTCCTGCATGATGAGCATGTCCAAGGCAAACTTCGGTAGAACATGCAAAGGATTCTCCGCACAATATATCAATATGAAGGTGCCGAACGGTGAGGCATACCAATCAACAATGTTTATCAGTGCCTCCATTGTTTCCTTTGACATGCAGGGTGGATCCTGTTCGAATATAATCTTGTAAACCGGGGTGACAAAATGATTGGACAACCATGTGATAACTCCTCTGAAGCTACATTCAGAGAGCAACTTACAATACATGTTCACAGCTGTGTTCATCGGCGACCATCCTCACTCCAAGCCTAGGATCTTATGTTGAGCATACATTGCATCTAAGATGTAGGTGGACATGTAGACCTCTTCTTGCATACTTTCGGGTGATTGTTGAGCCTTTGTTACCTATTCCTTTAGTTGATGAGCCAACATGCTGGACTAGTTACATGGTTTTCCTTCTCTGGCCAGTTGGTCCAACACGATCACCCAGCTTTGTGGGAAGGTTTCCATGCTTTCTTGGTCATACAGTCGACATGCAAATATGACCAGGTATTGATACGCCTTTCGTAGTATCTTCATCTTGTAGATCTGGTTGGGTGTCATCCTGAATCTAGCTGGCTCCTTTACCTAGTTCTTCAAAATGTCTCTGGAGTTGGCAATGCTGTTGGGTAAGTTGAAGGGAGTCTCCATGATAGTCACGGGCTTCGACATCTGATACATCTCATTGTATTCCTCTGCCCATAAGGTTGCAATATTCGTTTTGCTAACATTTCTCAAAGGCATTGTCTAGGGATCAGTGTAGGAGATGATCTAGTGTATCATGTATGCGCATGGGAACATGTGGTATTTGCATGAAATCCAGTACAAACTGGACTTGTGAATGTTCACATACACCTAGCGATCTTCAAGGTCTTCCCCAAAAGGGCCTGCAAATGCTTCATTGATCTCTTGCCATTTCAACATGATGTCCTTGTCTAGAAACAACGTGATATCTTCATAGATCGGTAGAATTGAGGACATTCACTCAACTTCCACTCAAGTTGAACTTATGTCAATGTCCTTTGATCCTACTCTCTGAGAGGCCATTGACCTTGTACTACTAAGAGGCAGATGAACACCTAAAATTTATGGAGACAAAGCTACATGCATGGCAAGAAATATGTCAGCGAAAACCAAAGCAAATTCGGGAATGACATAACACACACGTGGGGATTGATAAGAAAAGATTCCGCAGTTTATTCTTGGAGGCTTGGAGACTGGCTGCCAAACTTGTGCAAAAGGTAGTTTGCACTGTCTGGGGAGGCTGAATGGCTACTGGATTTGTGCAATGCGTAATCTAGACTGTCTGTTGACTGTTGGAATTGCGTAATGCGCAATTCCAACTGGCAATAACTGCAGGCTCAGTACTGCATTGTGCAATTTTCTAGGCCAACAGTCATTGTCCCTCAAAAATGTGGAAAGCAAGCCTGGAGGATAGTCATTATGTAGAAATGCACATTTCTAGAGAGGAAGACAAAGCCTTCCTTCTCCGTATTGCGCAATGTTGTCTTGGTGAGGCAGAGTCTGGGCCAACATTGGCCAAACTCGCCGACAAGAAACTAAAAGAAAATGTGAAAGCGAATGCATGGTGATACTGAGTGAAAGTAGAAGTGATTGATCATGTATGCAAACATTGAATGAAAGATTCAGAAAACAGATCAACATGCATGTGAGTGAGGTGAGTCGTCGAATTGGAAACCGTTCATGCAAAACAATTTCATGCATGCGACAACAGTGAGCTGGTAATGAAAACTAAAACAATGCGAGTACAAGCTAGTATGCATGTAAATGACAAAAAGCATTCAAATAAATCAAGCAAACAATGCTCACACAAGCAAAAACACAAAAAGCGACAGAAATGTTGAAAAAGACAAGTTGAGACCACTTAGCTGTGAATAACTGAGTTGCATGTGTCGAAGAGTCTTGGACGTGATGTGGGATGTCAGAGCTCCAAGATCATTATGAAAGAATGAGCTCTGATGTGTCGAATAAATAAGTTTGGGATCATGACGCACATGCCATATATCTAGGAAAAAGCAACACTTGGAGGAAAGATTCTAAGATGATCTTTGCATGTAACCTCTAGCTGCTAGAAATAGTTCCCTTAATCAAGGGATGCTTTTTTCCATGTTGCCTTTTGCTATTTTGGGAAAAAGAAAGCCATGCATGCAAGTCAAGTTTCCTTGGTCCCGGAAGGAACTGGTCAACCCAACTGCACATGCAAGAGGCTGCTCAACTACTGGGAGAAAATGCGCATTTCTGGATGGGAGTTGGGCTGACTGCCCAGGAGATTTGCGCAATTTTTGGGCAGAGCAACTGACTACTGCCTAGGATTTCACAATTCCTGGGCTGAGTAGCCCTACTGGGAAGAATTGCGTAATTTTCTGGACGAAGCCTGACTGGTAGAATTGCGCAATTCTGGAGCCCAGCAGGTTTCCATACATAATTGCGCAATTTCTAGAGGGAAGGTTGGTTGCCCTCCAGAATTGCGCGATTTCTTGAGGGAGCTACTCAGCCTCCAGTTGGACCAAGTCTAAAGGAATAATCTGTGCGGGGAATGCATCTAGCTTTGACACACAAGCTGTCTTTCTACAAGAAAATCACTGAATCTTGTGTAATTGATGAAGCAAGACATGGTGCTGTGAAATGTTGGTAGGGAGGCTCCAAAACGAAGCTAAGGCAAAATTTTGGGGGCTGGTTGTAACCACTACAACAATATTACACATCCTTAAATACAGTTCATCTTTACAAAAAGACATGGTCCACATACCATGGGTCCACAAAACAAGGACTAATACCCGATACCTGTTATAGAATAAGGGCTTTGTCCCATCCCCAAAGCCCTAAAAGATCGCTCCTTCTTCTGCGAGGTATTTTAACAAAAACTTGGGCCAAGTTGGGGCATGGCTAACAGTGCCCAACACTCACCCTTGACTCTTCCTAAGTCACTTAGCTTTGACACCCTTGATTTTTGTTGTGATCCCATTGTACACTGTGTTGTACTACTTGACTGTTTCTGCCATCAATTTTTCTTCTTGGTGTGCCTCCTTCAACAAAGCTTTTGTAGTAGGGCCAATAATATTTTGTATTATTTCCACTTCCTTTCTCTTCAATTCCTTCAGCCTCTCGTCCACTGCTTGCGAAAGTTGTAGGGCTTCTTTTTCCACGGATGAGTCCTCTCTTGAAAGATTCGTGCTTTCCTCCGAAGATCATATATTTGCACCTGGAGGTTCTTTCCTTCAATAATGATGGCAAGCCTCTACAAGATTGGTAAGGTCTTCACAACTATCAGGATCTCATCGCACAACTTCTTCTTGGCCTACAATTCCTCCTCAATCTTCAGGGTGTTTAGATCCCCCTGTAGTGAGGTCCAAATCTCCATCATATCGTCGAGCAATTTTTCACAATCTTCCACCGTATCAGATTTTCTTTTCAATGTTGCGCTAAGGTCCCTTTGTCTCTGCTCTAGAAACTATGGTGGCGTAACTGGCTGCAGCCTTATTCACAACTCTCATATCTGCACTTCATATTCAAATTTCAACATAGCCACAATATCCTTTGAGTCCTTGATCGAGAGGGCAAGCTTGGTGACCTTTTCTTCTAGTTCTTCATCCTCACAGACCTGCATGTCTGGAACTGTGCTACAAGTCCCAACAATGGCCTTCTCCAACTGTTCTCGTTGCTTCCTTGTTTCCTCCCTATCCTTGGCCAATTTCTGCAATTCCTTCTTCATCGATGCTTTTTATGACTCTGCCTTTAATTTTAACAAAGACATATGCTACTCTCATTCCTACAATTCTTCAGTGATACCTTGGTGAAATTCATGCAGCACCTGGAGGGGTGGCACAATGACATTCATGTGGAAATTGTGCCATGCTTTGGATCATTCTTTGTCTGCTACTGCTTCAAACTTCAGTGCCCCAACCGACACTTGTAACAGCCTAACTCTGAAATTTGTTTCTAGTATTTGTTCTGGCTGCAATGACTGGGTTACCTGATCTGATTGCCTCACTTCATGTGGCAACGCCTTGATCTCCACAATGCCCTGCTGCACCTCAGCCAAGATTTCTTTGCAACAATCATCAATCTTGTCCCAGGTTTCTGTGTTGATCTCCTAGATATTTTATTCTATCTCGTCGAGGTCCCCATCAAGAGGACAAGCGGCAATGCTCCCTTACCCTTATCCACCATTTGCTTCTTTCTTGGACTCATTTTTATGATGAAAGGTGATTCTTCCAATACCCCTGCATCATTGAGGTGTTCTTCATGTTCCTATCATCGCCTTGTTTCCTTTGTTTTTTTGTCGACATATTTTCTACTCGTACCCGTACCTTGCGAGGTACCCTTCCCTGTTCTAATTACTCCAACCTTTCCAGTGGGTGAAGTCATCCATTCCTCCAACCAACCATACACTACCGTGAGGAGATCATCTTCTGTTACTAGGTATGGTAATGGATGCCATGTGTTCTTTAGGTCCTTCATCACTTTCACATATGCCCTATGAAATTCTACCTCAAACTCCGCAATATGACAATGTTGTTTATACAAGCTCAGTGACAGTATGGGATATTGATTCATCACCATATGCAGATCCATTGCCATCACTACAAAGAAGATCTTGTTTTCTATTGTGTGCGTCGACTCCTTTGTAAACTAGAGGGAGGCATATCTCACTGCCTCACAAACATCCGCTTCAATAGATGGAAACTGCGGGTCTTCTGGTTCTTTCCATGCAATCAACATGATGAGAATTATCAACTAGGCATAATGGAATGTCTTTCCCTCTTCCTGCACTTCCGTGATATCTTTCAAAAACTCCCTGAATAGACAGGCAACCTCGTTGAATTGGACCCCTGCCCTACAATGCGCAACCAAAGATACTACCGCTGCAGGCACCTCATTTTCCCTGCATTTCCTCATTATCTTTCCTGCCAAGATGTCCGTGGTGAAACACATTCCTTGGTCATCAATATATTTTATGTGATATCTCCACGACTTCTTCACTAAGCCTGATTTGTCCTTCATTGATTGTGGCATTTCCTTGTCTTTGTTCTTTCCCATGAATTCTTCCGCGAGTTATTTTCCCTGATGAGGCAACGCTGTGATTCTCATGATTATCATCTCATCAATCGGGATCCTTGTTCCTAGCCAAATACAACCATCATGTACTAGTGTGAGGAGCTGTTGCACACAGATTGTATTGAATGGGCTTCGACCGAAGTGTGGTACATTCAACATGCTCAAACTCCATGCTCTCTACACTCCCGAAACCCATTGTTGCGGTTCCAACCTTATTACTCTACTTTCTGGGTATCGAACCTGCTTAAGATATCTACTTGATTTGAATTGAGGGTACTTACTATGATCATTAAAATCCCAATCTTCCATCTTCAGCTAGGGATCTTACCCAACACTTCGCCATCAAATATTACTTCCTCTGGTAGCAATGGAGTGTACATGTCCATCTTACCCTCCTTCGATTCTTTTACTAGCTTCACGATTGGTTTTCTTGGTGGCATGTAAGGTGGGAGCACAACAAGAATTCCTTCCTCCCCTGTCTCCATATGGTGAAATTCGACCTCCTCTTCACTATCATTAATTTGTTGAGGCTCCTTCTGCATCAGATTATTTCCTTTCTCCATGGGATTTTTTCCTTTATCCTCTGCGCTCTTCGTCTTCTTTCACGGTGATGTTCTCAATTCTACTACAGAGACCTCAAGTGGTCTCTTCTCCTTCGTCTTTTGCGGCTGCGATTGTGGTTGTGCTTGTGGCAATACATGCACCTTTTTTGGGTACCTTAAACACGTCGGGGAGATGGGTACATTCGCCCCTGCGGTTGTTCTTGCTTGTGACTCCATGATACCAGCTAGCCCTCTCTTTGTAAATATCCTAACCAAATATTCCCATCTCCTTTTAGACATGTAATAACTCTTCTACACTTAGGCACAATTTTTGATCTCTCCAGGTAGAAAAGTGTAAAATGTGGCATGAGATGCGGTTTTTATGACAATTTTGAATTCCCAAGCTCATGATTGGCTCTATATTTGGCTCATTTAATGTAGGCATGGGCTAGATACAAGTATATGTTGTTCATAAGTTCTTTTTTCCCATGCCCCTCAATGCTAATTTCCTTTTAACGGTGCCCTTTTTCCTTCCAATGGTCATATTTCCAAGTAACTTCATCATATTTACCCTTTGGCGCAGTGACCTCTTCTTCGTCGCAACTCCCTCAGACTTTGTCATACTCTTGAGTATCGCGCAGTAATATTCCTTCAGCGAAGTCCCTTCCTACAGAGTAGTTTATAGTCCTATGCCCACTTTCAACTGCAGGTGGCACTAAGACTTCCTTTCAATTTTCAATGTGAAGCTCTAGGGATAGCGTAGTCCCTGTATGTCTTCAATCTACTACCATTCACTCATCCCGGGATCAGCTGACCATTCAACTTCGCCAGATGAACTGCACCATCATCAAAGACGTGCTTGATGATATATGGTCCTAACCAATGTGTTTTAAATTTTCTTGGGAACTTCATGAATTTGTTGTCATATAATAATAGCAAATCTCCTCCTTTGAATGTATTCTTCTTTATATGCCTATCATGCCAATATTTATCCCTTTCTTTCTGTACTTGCTGATGGAACCCTGCTATGAACCTATCTTCTTCTAGAGCTAATATCTGCGACATTATTTCCTTCATGATGTTAGGGTCTGCTATATCTGTGACAACTACAATTCTCAAACTTAGCACAATGTATCCCATAGGAATAACTACTTCTTGTCCATATACTAACCTAAATGGTGTCTGCACCGTCAATTTCTTACATGTTGTTCTATATGCCCACAATGCCATTGGAATTCTCAAATACCAGTCATCTTTGTTTACATTACATACCTTGGTCAATGCATTCTCCATAATCTTATTGAAATCTTCCACTGTTCCATTTGCCTGAGGGTGATAAGGAGTGCTCTTTTAGTGATAAACCGGGAATTCCTCAGTTAGTGCTTCAATAGTCTTGTTCAAGAAATGTGTGCCTTGGTCACTCATCAAGATCTTCGGGCAGCCAAACCTAGACAAAATCTATTCAAAGATGAAATTCGTAGCAATTTCTGCACTGCAATCCTTCATTGGCTGTGCCTCAACCCATCTTGTTAGATAATCAATTGTAGTGATTATATACCTCGCACCAATATTCTTCCCTGGCATACTGATATTTCCAACAAAGTTAATCACCCATTTGAAAAAAGCCTACAAAGTTACCTATGGCACTAGTGGCATCTCATCTCTTCTAGATGACTTTCCCATTCTTTAACATACTTCACATGCTTGAAAATAGTCTTTTGCATCCTTATGCACTGTAAGCCACCATAACCCGACTCTCAAAATATTTTGTGCAGTAGATTTTCCTGTATAAACTCCTCCATGAGTTTCTGCCAGAATGCTCTGTCTTTCATGTTCAGGGATGTATCTGCAGAGTACTTCATTTAGTCCCATTTTATACAAGTGTCTTGCAATCACTGAGAAATCAGTTGCTCGAACTGCCAATTCCTTCCTTTGCTTTGTAGTATACTTCGTGGGTTCCATTCTTGTGGACAAAAACTGAATAATATTTGTGAAGTGATCATCTGTGCCTTTAATTACAAACATTTATGGACTAGGCAAGTTATCTTCAATACTTGTAGGTTCTTCTCTTGTCTCCATCCTGGGTAGATGACCAGGCTGAACATTCAATCTTCCTAGCTTCACTATAACTTTGAAGTCATATTCTTGGAATAATAACAACCGTCAACAAATCTTCCCTCCTAAAATAGGCTTATTCACTAAGTACTTCAGCATGGAATGATCTGTGAACATCATAAAGTGTGCTTCCAACAAGCAATTCTAAACTTCTGCAGTGCATACACCATATCTAACCCCTCCCTTTCCATCGTGCTGTAATTATTGTTTTCCTTAGACAACTTCCTACTTGCAAATGCTATGGGATGATCAATATCCCCAGCTTCTGGCTGTGTTAGTAATACTCCCAAAGCTATGCAAGATACATCAACATGCACATGAAAATATTTCTTCCAATCCGGGAAAACTAGAATCGACGCAGTTACCATCTTTTCTTTCAACACATCCAAGCTCTTCTGGCATACTTCATCCCACTGGAAGGTCACATCCTTCTTCATAAAATTCTCCATTGGCACAATTATCTGCGCATATCCTTTTATAAACTTCCTATAGTAACCAGTGTGTCCTAGTGTAGTACGTAGTTGTCTTATTTTTTTCTGTGTTGGCAGGTTCACAATGACTGTGATCTTTTTCGGATCCACCATCAATCCCTATTTACAAACTACATATCCCAACAATATTCTAAATGCCGCACAAAAGATACACTTCTTTAGGTTCAATGATATTTGATATTGCCTACATGTATCGAGCAAAAATTTAAAGCTCACCACATGCTTCTTTAATAGCCCAAATACTGTTCAATCGTCGAAGTAAACTTCCATATATTTGTGCATGTACTCCTTGAAAGTTGTAATTACAACTCTAGAAAAAATAGTAGGTGCATTCTTCAACCAAAAAGGCATCACTGTATATTGATAGGAGCTCCATTCTATAACAAAAGTGGTCTTATGTCTATCTTCTGACACAATTCTGATTTGGTGATACCTTGAGAAGCCATCAATAAAAGAGTAGGCCGCTTGTCCTCCTACATTATCCAACACTTCGTCTTTAAATGGTGTAGGAAAAGGGTCATGCAGGAATGCATCATTCAACTTCTTCAAGTCCACACAAATTCTAATTTCCCCTTTTTCTTTCTTCTCCTGAACTACCATGGGACTTACCCATTCAGACTCTTTCATAGGTTCAATTATCCCCGTTACTAACATCTTGTCCAATTCTTCTTTACGCTTTTCCTTATACTCTGGATTCAGTCTATAAGGCCTCTGCTTAACAGGCTTCACATTAGGATTTAGAGGAATCCTCATAACTCCCAAATCCCGTATAATTCCTTTCATGTCTAAAAATTTAGTGGGAAACAACTCCTCGTATTCATGTAAGATATCTGTTATCTTGTTGACAGTGTCTTCGTCCCAGTAATATCCTATGGTCGCATACTTCAGTTCAACTCCTGTCTTAATCCGGATTTAAATAGGAACACAAAAAATTACAGAGATAACCATAAACAAAAAGATACAGCGGAAATAATACTTCATTTCATTAATGTAAAATACTGAGATATGCTTACAAACAGAAAATGGAAATAAACAGCCAGGGTGATGGTAGCTTATCTCTCAGAAGAGATGTGGTGGCTACATGCCATTGAACTGTGTTACAATGAGGTTCTAAGGCCTATTTATTGTTGAGAAACAATGGAAAACCCTAAACATCCAAAAACCTAACCCTAGAATATGAAACACCAAACTGTGGGCCCCGTTTTGGTAAATTGGTACATCAACTTCCCGGGGTCGTAACTTTGGCATACGATCTCCGTGTGACGCGTTCAATATCTCGTTAGAAAGATCCATCCAAGAACTACAACTTTGAGAGGAGAAACATCGGTCCATGGTCACATGTTGCTCCCAATTTTCCAAAAAAATGTTGTTTAGGTCCTCAAAACGGCTCCGGAAGTTCAGGACCCGAAAAACTGCTAAAAATAGTAAATTGTGCTACAATTAAGGAAAATGAAAAGCTGAAAGAAACCATGGTGGGGGTCCAAGTGGAATTGGCAAGTGGCCACCAATATCCACCTGGATCATTCCTCCCCCCTTAGGAAGTAATGGTCCCCATTGCGTTGAGTTCCTCCATGAGATAAGGAAACTTCTGCTGAACTTGGTCCCTGGTGAGCCACTTGCCCTGGTGAAGGAGTTGGCCTGCTTTGACAACTCGATATAGTTGGATGTTCTGTTGGTGAGTGTGCTTGATCTGTGTGTCCATGATTTGATCAGTTGCAGTGTGTTCCATGCAATTTGGATTTAACTCTGTGGGTGTGAGCTGTTCTGCAATGTCGGATGTGTCTAGTAATGGTGGAAAATATGGCCGAAGGCGGTCCACATTGAACACTGGGTGCAGACCAAGGAATGGGGGAATGCTGATCTCAAATGAATTGTCTCCCACAGCCTTGGTAATGGTGTAAGGACCATATTGGAGTGGTCTGAGTTTTTTATAGGCTCCGGTAAGGCGTTCCTTTTGCAAATGCAACTAGACTTTGTCACCCACCTAAAACTTGTGTGGCACCCGATGTTGATCATGTCGCTGCTTGTACTAGGCATTTGATTTCTCCAGAATGTCATGGAATTACTGGAAAATATGTTGGATGTTCTCAATGAAGCTGTTTACCTTATATATTTTAGACTGGACATGAGCTGAACCTGCGTGAGTAGCTGCAAATGGCACGGCCACATCAATGGGACATAGTGGCTGGAATCCCAAGCCCACCTGAAAAGGGCTGTGGCCAGTCGAGCTGTGGAGAGCCCGGTTGTAGCTGTGCTGAACATAGGGGAGGCTCTCGTCCCATGTACGTGGATTCTTTTAATTAGACATGTGCAAAATGTGTACAATCATCCTATTAACAACATCTGTTTGGCCATCAGTTTGAGGATGAAATGTTGTGGACTTAGTGAGTTTGGTGTCCAACATCGACCATAGACTGGACCAAAATGTACTGAGGAACCTACTATCCCGATCTGAGATGATAGAATGTGGGATCCCAAAGTGTACCCACACTCGTTCAAAGAAGAGTTTAACAGTGGCTTCTGCCGTGATATTCTTCTTGCAGACCGCCAGAATGGCCATCTTAGAGAACCTGTCGACGACCACAAAAACACAGTCTTTTCCATGCTTAGTGGAGGGAAGGCCTGACATGTAATCCATGGAGATGGATTCCCAAGGTCAACTAGGGGTAGGCAGTGGGGTATAGAGGCCTTGCTTCTTGACTGTCGATTTGGCAATGGCGCAGGCAGTGCATGATCTGATGTACTTCCCGACATCCTGTCGAATATTTGGCCAATAGAAATACTTCTGCAGTACTGCCATCTTTTTCTCAACCCCGAAATGCCCAGTAGCCTGACTGTAGTGTGCTTCCCAAATCATCTTGGCACGCTCGCTTGAAGGAACACAAAGGTGACCCAGGTGGCATGACAAGGCATCCTGGAGGTGAAAATCTGGAACATGTCGACCCTCCAAGAGTGTCTGGTATTGGTGGCTGAATTCTGGGTTGCTTTTGTAGAGAAGTGGCCAATTAGTAGTCTCGTGTCCACAAGAGTTGAGCACGGTGGTTAATGACATGATCGATGGTTGACTGAGGTAATCTACAACATTATTGGTACTGCCTTCTTATACTTGATATTCAAATGGAACTATTGCAGATATGTGGACCACTTCTAATGGCGATCATTTTGTAGTTTCCCTTGGGTCTGGATGAACTGAAGGGGTCGGTGGTCTGTGTGGATGACCGTTTCCTTCCCCAAAATGTAATGTTTCCATTATGGGCAGGCCTGCACAATGGAATACATCTCTTTGTCATAAGTGGGATACTTCCAGACTGTGTCTGAAAGTGTCTCACTTTGATATGCCACTGGATGCTTGTGTTGAGTAAGGACTGCCCCAATAGCATAGTCAGAGGCATCTGTCTCGACCTCAAATGGTTGTTGCAAGTCTGGCAATGCAAGCACTGGTGCCGAGCAGAGGCAATCTTTCAACTCTGTGAATGCCTTCTGTTGAGATTTAGACCAAAAGAATTTTGGTTTCGCTCCTCCTTTGGTGACTTGACTCAAGGGCCAAGTGATATGAGAAAATCCCAACATGAACATGCGATAGAAGTTGGAAATACCTAGAAAGCTACAGAACTCCGTTAGAGTGTTTGGAGAGGGCCAATCCTGAATGACTTGGATCTTGGTTGGATCCACATGCACCCCCTGTTCATCAATAATGTATCTCAAATACTGAACCTGGGTCATGCCAAAAGTGCATTTCTCCAAATTGGCACATAACTTTCGTTGCCGCAGTGTTTGGAGAACCTGTAGGATGTGGTGGAGGTGCTTTGCCCAACTCTGGCTGAAGATCAGGATGCCATCCAAGTATACCACTACAAATGAGTTAGTGAATGGCCACAAAATATCATCCATTAGCCTCATGAAGGTTGCAGGAGCATTCCTTGATCCGAAAGGCATAACCAACCATTCTAAAAGGCCCTCCTTGGCTTTGAAGGCAGTCTTCCACACATCGGAGGGTTCGATTGGTACCTGGTGATATCCTGACTTCAAATCGATCTTGCTAAAATATTTTCCCCCCTTCAGTTGGTCCAGGAGGTCATTAATCCATGGGTTTGGGTACCTATTACGGATAGTGATCTAGTTCAGTTCCCGATAGTCAATACAGAGTCTCTAAGTCCCATCCTTCTTTTGTACCAACACGATCGGACATATGTGACCTTTCTGTAGTAGCTCCTGAATCTGCCTCTTGATTTCATCGTTCTCCAGAAGAGAGTGCCGATAGATTAGTCAATTGGGTAGTAGCACACCTGGGGTCAGATCGATGGAGTGCTTGACTTGATATTGTAGAGGAACCCTTGCGGGGGAGGTGAAGATGTCGTCGTACTCCTTCACGACCTTGTCCATATGGGGTTGTCGTGCGAAGGGGCCCTTTTTGGAGGTCGTGGCCACTGTCTTCTTCTTTTCTTGAGGGCGTATCATCAGGAAAACAAATTTCCTGGTTTTGGAAATGAGCTTACTGCATTGTTTTGCAATAACCAAAGATATGGCGGTAGGAGGTGCTACCTGCAGTATCCTGACAACTTATTTCCCAAAGTAATAATAACAACACGGGGCCTTGATTCATACATAGCATGTCGCTTCCATAAGTATGGTTGGCCTAATAATACATCAAAGACTTCAAGGGGAGAAATGTCACACAATACCTCATCCGTGAAGGGCTTGATGTTGTATGGAAGGCAACACTACTGGCTCACATGAAGATCTCGTCCTTGGTGAAGCCACCCGATGGTGTACAGTTGTGGATGTGTTATGTTTGGTAAGCCCAGCTGCTTCACAACCTCTGCCGAAATGAGGTTCTTTTGGCTCCTGCTGTCGACAATGAAATGCAGCGGGGATCCCTTTAACAACATCTAGGAGTGGAAGAGACTCTCCTCCTCCTCTGGATCTTCGGGTTCTTATTTCTGGATCTTCATGGTGGCAACGGTGGCGTTGGGCTCTACATCGATAATCTGCTTCCCTTTGTCATTCCCCTTCTCGGGTTCTTACTCAGATTTGAAACAAGCTTCTGATTCTGAAACCTTTAGCTCAGCCACCAGTGACTGCTTGGCTCGACACTTGCTTGTGTTGTGAGTAGAGCTCTTATGGAACTCACACCATTTTCCCGTGTCCTTTTTTGGCTTCGCGGCACTATTCTTTTCTTGTAGCTTTGGTGAGTTGTCTTGGGCCACCCTGCCTTGGTTTTATCCTTTGTTCTGAAGTTTGGGGGCACCTTTCCCTTGCTTCAGATTCGCAGATCCAAACTCTTGCCTCTTCTGTTTAAACTTTTTCTCGACCTTGATGGCATATCGATATGCCATGCCAAGCGAGGAGATGTTTAGGAATTCTATTTCTTCCTGGATGTACTTGTGTAGGCAGCTGCAGTATTTGAGTATCAAATGCTGCTCTGAATCCTTGATACCCAACTTTGTGTGAAGGGTATGGAAAATATTGGTAAACTCCGGCACGTCTTGGTCCCTTCCCTGCCGCAGCGTGGTCCACTTTATGTATTGATCCTCATAGCTTCTGATAGGGTAGTACTTCTCCTTGATGGCATCCCATAATGAATTCTAGGTGGGTGTAGCTAAAAATAGTGAGCCAATATTTTCATCCTTCTGCTCGCAGTAGGTTTCCCACCAGTCCTTGACGTGGGGGGCTGCTTTGAGAAGAGCGAAAATAATCTTTTCTCGATTGGAAAAATCATGAACAGAAAAATAACCCTCTAGCAGATTTAACTGATTATCGACAACAACTGCATCTATCTGACCCTTGAATATGGGGATTTCAAAATTAACTTGTACCTTAAACGATGTGGCGTTTCTAGAGTAGTTGTGGAAGCCGATGCGTCGCCCCTAGGTAGCGGCTGAAGGATCTAGGCAAAGTTGTCCATCATCACGTTCCTTTGTCGCTTGAAGTCTTCTTCGAGCAATATTTTGATAGGATCTCCTGCCCCCTCATCTTTCTTTTCATCCACCATGGGAGGCCATCGGGTTTTGTGAGGCTGGACTTGCAAAGGTTCGACCAGTTCAAGCCCTAAGTCCTTATATCCTGACCTCGTTGGGGACATGTAAAGAAAAACAAAGAAAAAGCAGACCACTCTGATACCACTAATCCGGATTTAAACAGGAACACAACAAATTACAGAGATAACCATAAACACAAAGATGCAGCGGAAATAATACAATGTTTCATTAATGTAAAATACTAAGGTATGCTTACAAATAGAAAATGGAAATAAACAGCTAGGGCGATGGTAGCTTATCTCTGAGAAGAGAAGTGGTGGCTAGATGCCTCTGAAATGTGTTACAATGAGGCTCAAAGGCCTACTTATTGTTGAGAAACAATGGAAAACCCTAAACATCCAAAAACCTAACCCTAGATGATGAAACGCCAAACTGTGGGCCCCGTTTGGGTAAATTGGTACATCAACTTCTTGGGGTCGTAACTTTGGCATACGATCTATGTTTGACGCGTACAATATCTTGTTAGAAAGATCTATCCGAGAACTACAACTTTGGGAAGAGAAACATTGGTTTGTGGACCCATGTTGCTCCCAATTTTCCCAAAAAAGTCGTTTAGGTCCTGAAAACGGCTCAGAAGTTCAGGACCTGAAAAACTGCTAAAAATAGTAAATTGTGCTACAATTAAGGAAACTAAAAATCTGAAAGAAACCATGGTGGGGGTCAAAGTGGACTTGGCAGGTGGCCACCAATATCCACCTAGATCATGTCCCTATATTTACTTTCTTCATTTTTAGTGTCTGCATTATATCTAGCATCTCTATCTCAGGTGCATTCACTTCACGATGTCCCTCTGAATCTTTGATATCAATGTTGCAAGGATCTTCGTCCTCTCTGTAGTGATATTATAGCATTCTATTACATTGCAGATTTGCACAGTCCAACCAGGTTTCCAAATAACTGAAACATCAATTTCAAAAATATTCTTCTTAACTATATTTAGAGTTGCATCTATATGTGGATATTCATCTTCAAATATGAATTTCATTATGAATCCATCAACAATTTCTGCCCAGCTAGTAGTACCATGTCAAATCTTGGTTTCCAGATACCAATTTTGAGGAATCATTTCCAGGGTATGGATGAAACCATGTAACCATTCTTCTCGCGGAACTTCTCCGCAAGCTATCATACAAAGCTATATATGGTCTCTAGGATCATTCTGGCCGTCATACTTGTTTGCGAGCTCTGTTTCTACTTGTCCAAATCTTATGCACATCAACCTCCTATATTTCTTCCAATCTCCTGTATTCTTCTTATGAGTACCCCACCATCTAGCAGGAGTAGCCCTTAGTGCTTGATCCAGAGCTAACAATCTCTAACATTCTAGTACCCGTATTTCATAATCTCTAAAGAAAGTATTTATATCACCCAATCCTTCATATAAAGGTAAATCACGTACCTCAGTTGCCATACAATGCATTGCCTTGTTGATTCTTGCACATCGTCGAGTCGAAACTTCATGCAATCTGTTCTTCCAATTCCCTAATTCCTCTTCTGAATCTAAAGTGCAGGAACTATCTTGCTCCTATCTGCAGTGGGATTGATCCACTCTTCTTCCTTCACTATGATCTGATAGATATTATCAACGTCATACACACTATATTCTTCTTTGATAGGCTCTGTATACCTCACCCTTTCTAATGGATCCAATGGAACAATAACCCTCAAATTATTGCTTTCGAATATAATTTTCCCTTTCTTTAGATTGATTATAGCCATGTTAGCAAAATCCCAATCCAATCCAAGCAATGTGGGGTAAGGATTACTATCATCTACTATCTCAATCACTTCAAAGTCAGTGGTAGTGTGCACTCCGTCGATGTCCACTATGACATTAGACAATATTCCTAAAGGTAAGATATTCTGTTGATTTGTCATCTTTATCTCAATAGTAGACCATTATAACTTTGATTTTCCCATCATCTCGCAAGTCTATCTTGGAAAGACATTGGCATTAGACCCTAAATCTAGGATAATCTGATCCATGTCATACTCTACAATTTGCGTTGTAAGTCTCATTTCTTTTCTAGTTCTCTTCTTGTGTCTATGCATATTATTCACAATGTGAATCTCGCTCTATAGTACCCCCTTAGGAAGCACAAGAGTCTATCAGTTCCTATAATCCCTCCACAACCTTATGATTTCTTAATAACTTCATACAATTTTGCAGAAAAGACTTAAAAATATATGGATCTACAACTTGGGTTGCAATTGATATTATCTCACAACTATTCTTTTGATTTGTCTGCACGGTAGAGGTCGAAGCCCATCATCCATGAAACTCCGCTTCGCCTCCATAAAGACTTGATTTTCTTTCTCAATGTCAAAGGAAGGATCCTTTTCAACGATCTTCCCTATCCATATAGCTTCAATGTCCTTTTTCCCATCAATTTTATCATCTCCAGTCGTAGCTCCACTTCTCATTACAATACTGATGCATGGTTCATCTTCCCTTGGTTCGAAGGTCATCATTTAGATATTTGTTGCAGGATGCTGGTTTATTTTCTCCCGCATCTTTGCAATAAGGACAAGGCATTCTTCTATCACATGATATAATGAATTACAATAACTGCATGTTTTCGTCGGGTTCTGACAGTCTTTGCGAAGTGTCTGACCTGCCAATAGTTGTAATAGATAACTTGTCCACATCCTCGACTAGATCCTCCTCCTAATCCTTGAAATCCTCCTCAACCAACGTGTTGTCCTTTCTCCTCATGCGTATGTCCTTTAGCTTGTAGTCTATAACTATCAACAATGCGATTCATCTTTAAGTCATAACTTCGACAATTTTTCTCCTCATGGCCTACGAATCTGCATAAGTTACAAAACAATTGCTTCAGAGTCTATACATACTTATGTAATAGGAATTAGTCTTCAGAGTGATGTTGACCTCTTGTTCTACAAATCTCGTACCACGGACCTGGGTTTACTGGATTAGGTGCTCCACTTGCAATATAATCTCTGAACACAAGGCATTGATCTTTATAATAACCCTTTGCTTTGCATTTTGTACACCATACTTCTGATCTAGTCTCTTTACCTGTCTTGAGGTCCTACAATTGCAAGGTCAAATTAGCTAGTTGACTCTGTATTTTCTGCACTCCTGCATGAGTATCCCTAATCAGCGAAGCTTCCAACTTCATCGCAATCTCGAATTATTCATCTTAAATCATGATCTTATGCTGTGTCAATGGTAACCTAATTTGTGACACTAGCATGACTATGAACCATTCTTTACACTGTTGTGGGGGTATACCAAATCTCACTTTAACCATGAACACCTTGAATCGTTGATCCAACTCTCATAGAGATTCAACCATTTCCTGTTTGATTTCTTTCAGCTCTGTGATGCACAGTGACTTTGATTTCGACTTTTTTAATTTTGACATCAATTCTTTCTTAGTTTCATCCAATGAAGTGGTCAAATTAGTCATAAATTACTTCATATACCAGGCTAGCACTCTTTATCGCAGTGACATGACGAGTTGCACCTTATTTACATAATCATTATTAATCTATCTTGCTGTCCATACTGCATTAGCTACAAACAAAAACTGGTTTGGGTCCTTAGATCCCAGTCCTTTAAATACAGGTAGCTTAATGTCATCAACCATTCTTCTTCTTCTTGACGGGCTAGGTGGAGGTAGAGGTGGAGGTGTAGGGGAAGTATGGGGAGGGGGATGGGGTATGAGGTGGGTAGATGGACGGGGGATGCCAAAGACACCTTGATTGTTCTCAACTCCTGACTTCCATGTGCCTTCAGGATGGGGAGGGGAATGTCGCGGGGTTATAGGGTTATGTTGTAGCAGCTACATCCACCCTCCAAATTTTTTCCTTAGCTTCATTTTGGAGTCTCCCTACCATCCATCCTCAGCAGCATGTCTTGCACTGTCAAGTACATAAGCTTCAGTGGTTTTCAAGTAGCATGACAACCTATTTTTGATAGCTTGTTGCATACACCTCACAGGCTGTTCCTTCAGACTTGGTCTAGTTGTAGGCTTAGTAGCTTCCTCAAGAAATTGCGCAATTCTGGAGGGGAACCATCCTTCCCTCCAGAAATTGTGCAATCCTGTCTGGCAGCCTGCTGGGCTCAGGAATTGCACAATTCTTCTTGTTAATCTTCCTTGGAAAAACTGCACAATCTGACCTAGCAGGATTGCTCAGCCCATAAATTGTGCAATTCTGGGTAGAAGTTAGCTTCTTAGCCCAAAAATTGCGCAATCCCTCTGGGCAGCCAGCCCAACTCCCTCCAAAAAATGTACAAATTTTCCTCTCAGTCAATTAGGCTGTTGCATGTGCGATCGGGTTGACCGGTTCTACCTGGGATCGAGAAAACTTGACTTGCATGCATCGGCTAATTTTCCTGAAATAGTAAAAGCAACATGCAAAAGCATCCCTAGATTTTAGGGAGCTATTTTTAGCAACTGAAGCTTACATGCAAAGATCGTTTTAGAATATCTCCTCCAAGTATCACTTTTTCCTAGATTTCTGGCATGTGTGTCATGAGCATCAAACTTATTTATTCAACGCTTCAGAGCTCATTCTTTCACATCGATCTTGGATCTCTGACATCACATAGTAAATCCAAGAGTCTTTGACACATCCATCTGAGCTATTTCTGTGTAAGTAGGATAAACTTTTCTTTTGCAACATTTCAGTTGATTTTTGTGTTTTGGCTTGTGTGAGTGTTGTTTGCTTGCTTTCTATGAATGCTTGCTGTCGTTTGCATGCATATTAACTTGTACTAGTGTCGTTTCAGGTTTTGTAGGTGTGTCACCGCTGTCGCATGCATGACACTATTTTCCACAAACAGTCACCAATTTAGCGACTCACTTCAGACACATGCATGTTGTTCCATTTTCTGAATCTTTCATTCACTGTTTGCATGCATGATCATTCACTCCTGCTTACATTCAGTATCTCCATGCATTCACATCCACATTTGTTTTCAGTTTCTCGTCGGTGTGTCTGAGCCTTGGCCCAGACTCTACCTCACCAAGACAATATTACACAATCCTGAGAGGGAAGGCTCTTCCTTCCACCCAGAAAATGCGCATTTAGGTCCAATGATTGTCCTCCATTCTTACATTACGTAATTCTAAGAGGTAGTGACTGTTGGCCTATAATATTGTGCAATGTAGTCACTGGGCCTACAATCCTTGCCAGCTGGAACTATGCATTGCACAATCCTAGCAGCCAACAGGCCAGTCTGGATTTCACATTGCACAATTCCAGCAGCCAGCCAGCCTCCCAACAGTCCGAATTGCCTTTTGCGTAGTTTTGGCAGCCAGTCTCCCGGCCTCCCAGGTAAAATTGCACAATCCTTGCAAGTCAATCCCCAGGGATGTTGCATGTCATTCCTCAAGTTTGCTTTGGTTTTAGCTGAGAGCTTACTTTCCATGCATGTCACCATGTCTCCAGACCTAGCAGGTGTTCATCCTTCACTTAGCAGTCCAGGATCAATGGCCTCCAAGAGAGTAGGATTAAAGGACACTAACAGAAGTGCAACTCGAGCAAAAGTTGAGCGAGTGTCTATAAGTTTGCGAATCTATGAGGACCCCAAGATGATTGTAGACAAGGACATCAAGCTGAAATTGCAAGAGTTTAAAGATGCATTTGCAGGCACATTTGGGGAAGACCTCGAAGAACACCAAGTCTATGTGAACATTCACAAGTCCGACTTGTACCAGATTGCATGCAGGTATCCAGTGTTCCCATGCGCGGACATGATACATTGGATCGTCTCGTACATTGATCCTGAGACAATGACATTCAGCAGTGTCAGTGGGACGGATATTACTACCTTCAGGGCACAATATTATGAACTGATGTACCATATGTCAAAGCCCATGGAGACACCCTTCAACATACCTGACAATCATGCCAACTCCAGGGATATCTTGAAGAATTGGTTGAAAGAGCCGACCAAATTCAGGATGACATCCAACCAAGTTTACAAGATGAAGATACTATGGAAGGCGTATCAATACTTGGTCATATTTGCATGTTGCCTGTATGGCCAAGGGAGCATGGAAACCTTCCCGCAAAGTTGGGTGATTGCGTTTGACCAACTGGCTAGGGAAGGCAAAGCATGCAACTAATCCAACATGTTGGCTCACCGGTTGAAGGAACATGTAACAAGAGCTCGACAACCACTTAAAGGTCAGTAGGCAAAAATCTACATGCCCCCCTACATCTTGGATGCAATCTGTGCCTGTTAGGTGTTTCCAGGCTTAAGTGGGCATGGACATCAGCGGAGACCTCTGTGAACACTTATTATAGAATGTTGTCTGAATGCAACTTGAGAGGAGTTATCATGCAACTGTCCTATCATTTTGTCACCCCGGTGTACAAGATGATATTTTAACATGATCCACCCTGCATGTCGAAGGAAACAATGGAGGCATTGATCGATATAGCATATTGGTATGCCTTATCGTCTGACACCTTCATATGGATGTATAGCGCGGAGAAGTCTCCGCATGTTTTGCCAAAGTTTTCCTTGGACAAGCTCGTCATGCAGGAAGTATCATACCACATCTCGGCAGGATCGATAGCTAGGCTGCACCGGAAGAAGAAGGCACCTTGGCCTGCTCTTATGTTGTGGATAGGGTTATACGAGATATGGAGTTTCAAGCATGCGGATGTTGAAGCAGAGGAGATCAAGAAATGTCCAATCGATGCCCGATTGTATCACCCTTATTGTCTAGTAAAGGATCACTGCACAAGAGTACAGTTTCAGTGGTACCACGCGGTGTGTCATTGGGTGGAGGAGGACCCATGGAGATATTGTTACAGCTTCTCCAGGCCCAATGAATTGATCGACATCATTGTGGAATGGCTAGCAAAGAAGCATGAAGCAGCATCCAAGAGAGTACCAACAGCAACAACAACAGAGGTAAACATATCAACACACGACAAAGGTAAGAGGAAGATTGTCGACATCATGGAGGAGGAACTAAGCTACAAGTTTTGAGAAGACCCACTTGTGCATAAAGCAGCTTTGGAAATAGAGGCAAAGAGGCAACAACATGATTAGATGAATGCGCAAAGGAAGAGAGAAAAATGGAGAATGGAGGAAACATAGAAGGAGTTGCATAAGTTAAAGGAGAAAATCCGTAAGGAACAGGAGCTGCGCAAATAGGAGAAGGAAGCGCAGTAAGAACAGGTACAACAAGGGGTGAAATATGTACAAATAGATGAAACCGCACCTGTACAGGTAGTAGAATCATTAGAACAGCTGGCACGAAGTAGACAGGGTGAGTAGTCGCATCAGCAGGACTTTGCTCAAGAGATAGAGCAAGCACTTGAATAGATGGATACAGATATGGAGTAGCAAAATTCAAGAGTAAGACATCAACCTCATGCCTTACCACCAAGAGGTCGACCCACCAGCTTCATTGGATCCGGAAGCCGAGCAAGTGCCAAGCAACCTAGGAGACACTGAAATCCTTGGAGACAATCTAGAGGGAGAGATGCACAACATCTCATTTGTTGAGTCCCAACATAAAGTTGTGCAATCTCGCAGAGTTTCGACTTCGGATGATCACACATCTCTTGCGCAGTTTGAGGAATGAGTGATTGTGTCTAATGTGTGAAAGCATCCAGCAGCATTGGCCGATGCTACCAGAGCATATGTCGAAGCCACTAGCTCGAGTGTTTGCTTCTTGATAGATGAAAATGAGCGAATGGCTAAGGAATTACAAACGACCAAGCAGGGAGGAGAATTGGTTACAACATGCACCTAAGAAGAGTTGAAGAAGGCAATACTGGATGAAGTATTGTCCCTTGAGACAATCATGCGAGTGTTGTATTTAGGGTTTGGCACCGTGCATAAAGAAGTTGTCCATCTCAACGGTTGGAAGCAACGATGTGCTAGGGAGCACGTATCTTGTTGAACGTGCATACTGTCGTTGATTACATGCAAACATGGACGATGAGATACAAGGGAGCCCTGCTACACTTGCCTAAGATGATGAAGCCCATAGCGGTCGCGCTGAAGGCACTCATCCGGAGTCAGATCCAGAACTATGTAGATATCCTGCAGCTCATCACTAGTCTACAAGCTTCCCATGCATGGGTATTCAGGAGTATGGATGTTGTTGTGCATGCACATGCGATCCCATCTATCGGGACACTCACCTAGGCAGAGACAAATGCACAGGTTTATTTAGAGCTTGACTCGTACTTTGATGAGTTGATGTGCATAGCCACCAGCCCATACTTGGTGATCAGTGTAGACACCATGCATTAGTATGTCGTTGGTCTATATGCACTCAAGACAATGATGCACATGTTATTAGACGAGTTGAACAAAGGAGCTCAAGTAATGTACTCGAAAGCTATGGAGGCAAGAGTTCATTTCCAGAAATATGTCATATTATAGTACAAGGACACCATCGTGGACTACCGAGCTTGGCATCATTTTGCTACTGTTGACCACCGTGAAGATGTCAAAGAGCTAGTCTTCCCACAGTTGTCTGAGTCATAGTGATGTCTTGCATGGCTTGCTCAAGCCTATTTTGTTTCACATGGGTAAATGTGCAGATTGTATGTGATGTCTTTTCAAGTGTAAGTTCAAGTGTCGATAGTTAGATGTAACAATCATAGAGTAGATGAAGAGTCATGAGGGTAGTTGAATTGTCACAAAGGGGAATGTCAAGGGTCACCCCACCCTTTGCTATAAATAGTCCCTCATAACTCATTGTAAAGGCTTTTGGTCAGCCAAGCTTCCAATAGGAGTATCTTAGAGAAAGCTTGGACAATATTGTAACGAGCCTTGGCTTCTCCACTTTGCAGAGCTAGTATATCTCTTTGGAGGAGTAGGCGAAAGTGACTGTGACGTTCCGTTGTCGGAACTTGTGATTGGTCATGGATGTATTGTATGACTGGAACTTACACTTCTTAATATAATAGAGCCAACACGTTTCATGCATGTGTCATATTGTATTTCAACTATCTTGTTTACTCTAAATGATATATGTATATGTTTTCTTACACATGCATGTGTAGCTATTTTCTATATATGTATGTATGAATCCTACTGAAATGTGTTTTTGGTTTAACCATCACTTTTGATTGCTAGCTCACTTTCTTTCCATGTTGTGATGCATCTTAGCTCGTGTGTTACCTTCTTAACTCCGTGCTGTCACAGGTTTCCAAGGGGCACACTCACCTCACCCTCTATGTGTTAGAATTGCTCATGCACCTTCCTTGACTTATTGTATATGTCACACCCTTGATACCAACAAGGACATCTTACTTGCCTCTGTGTGAAACCGCGGTCAAGCGATGCCGTATGACTCACTGCTGGAACTCCTACACCAAATAGTTTGAGGTCTAGTTGGGGCTTCTTACCAGGGAGATCCCCTGACATGTTGGCGGGTCCAACATCGTCAACATTTCTGGTGCAATAAGGAGGGCCGCATGAAAAGATGTGTCGTCTCATCCTAGTTTGAGCCTTTGCACATCTATCATGGATTCTATCACACTCACCCCTCCACGATGTTTTTCACATGCCGAACCTCTCAACTTCGTGGGGGAGTTTTTTGATCTCTTATCTGAATTCACGTATGATGGTGAAGGTGAAGTGGCCTGGCTTGTCTTCTTACATGACTTCCTTTCCATGCTTGATGAGGAATATGGATGTTCTGACAAAGAGGCTAGCCTGCTGCTTTCACACACACTTCACGTATCCCCAAAACGGTGGTGTTGCAGCCTGCCGGCTGACAACGTGCACCCACTTGAGCATTTATGGGATCTCATTGAAGATAATTTCCATCATTTTGATCCAAAACATCTTGACCAAAAACTATTACAGTGATGGAAGCCCCGCATGAATTGCCTATGGATTTTTGGTAGCGCTTCTGTGTGTTGCAGTTTCAAGTTCTAAAAATCCAGATGAAATTTCCATATCTTTGGGATAGATTCGAATACTCTCTTAACAAATCTGTCCATCCCAAGAAGATTTTTTATCCCAAGCCTTGCTCAACATACTTTAGTGATGGAGTTGCGCAATCACAGACATACATGGTCACTATCATAAGTGACTATCTATCGTCCCCTCATCAAACAACTCCACCACTGCAGAGTGATGCAAGAGAACATGCACACACATTAGTTCAACTGTCACATCCTCCCAACATCACTTCACTTAATTTTTGCGTAGAATTGGTTGTGAGTCCAGTGAGTTGTCATATGCATTTTGTACCACAACCTCCGTCTTCATACTCGGATGATCCTCTAGATGATGTTGTCTTGTGTTCTTCCATTCCAGACTCTTGATTTTTTGTGAATGAGGATCAAGCCATCGACGAAGTTTGTGTTGCACAACCAACATGCATTGTCATTCATGAAGAGTATGACTGGGAGCTTTAGCATCAACACTTGGCGAAGGATGACTCCCTTCTATTTGAGCCTCCTCCATTCTTTCCTGACCTCTTTTGTGAACCTTCCATCGATGATTTCGCATGTGTATCTCCATATACGGATGCACCCATTGTTGATCACTTGCAGGACACACCGGATGTCAGTCCATCATCTGACAAAGGAGAGGATGATCTTTTAATTGAAAATCCATTTGAATTATCATCTGCCTTTTCTGGAAACATAAAGGGTGAATTTGTGCACTTCTCATTTGCCCTTCTATTTGATTCATCAAATCATGAGGAGGCCGATGAAATCATTGATTTTTCTGATCATAGCTGTCGTGATCTATTTTCTCCCGTATTCGATCACGATGATGATTCTATCGTAGTTGATTTTTTGAAGCCCCCTGTTTCTAATGATCTATCTATCGATGAAGTTGAAACCCCCTAGACTATTGAGGCACTTCAGCCCAAGCTGATGGTTATGTCAGGCCCTTGTTGTCCTGAGGTTGGTTTCACTTCTGATCAGGAAATTGTTGAAACACTCGAGGCTCCTCATCACTCATCTGTATGCATTGAATATCATTCTCACACACAGATTATGCTACCTCCACTCAAACTACATGATCCCATTTCTCATGCATTGGAGGAATCTTACATTCCAAGCACATGTGCACGACGCAAGTTGTCTTTGTTTCTTTCATTTGCTTGCATGTCATAGTCAATAGTATGCTTATGTTTCACATCTGCACGCAGTCACGTAGCAACATGATAAGTCCAAGGATGGCATGTCATGTACTTGCGCTCACTTATGTTATGTGGACACTTTTAAACTTGGAATGTGTCTGTCTTCATTGTTATATCTTTCATGTTTGTTGGTTCGCACAAATATGTTGTTGGCGAAGCATGCCTTCACCAACATGGGTCAACCAATTTGACAGTGGCTGCATTGGAAGTATTACT
This sequence comes from Pinus taeda, assembly GCA_000404065.3. Lineage (NCBI taxonomy): Eukaryota > Viridiplantae > Streptophyta > Pinopsida > Pinales > Pinaceae > Pinus > Pinus taeda. The sequence goes on along the minus strand of APFE031662442.1, from coordinate 6,616 downwards.
TCACGTGATCAAGCTCATATGCCGTTAGCTTAGGAGTAGGAGTAGTGTTTGCTTGCATGCTTGTTTTCTTACTTGCTTTGCATGTTTGTTTTTTTGCTTGCTTGTTTTCTTACTCACTTTTCTTTCGCATTTACTTCTGCTTTCACTTTGTTTTGTTGTCCGTTTGCTTGTTTTTGTTAGTAGGTTAGTTTCGCATGAAACCATGCACGACTCTTGAAACAAGCTGGGTAAAGTACAAGAGACCTTGTGTAACTATCACTACTTGGTGATCTGTCATCTTGCCTCTGTATGAAGAACTTGTTACTCTTAGTCCATGATACGTTGATGGAAAATATGTACAGTTGGAAGTGAACCTTGGTGAAAACACAACGCTTGTGCGCTAACTAGTGTCACCTACTCTAGTCGGTTGTTTTTTGGTTAATCCTTGTCAACTTAGTCAAGTAGAGTAAGGTGAGGTATATATAAATTACTTCTCTGAAGGAACAACATTTTCTTCTCTCAATAAGTCAGGATCCCTCTTCTGCCTCTGAAATGAATAAGTTTTGTGCACAGTTATGAAAATTTCAAAATAAAAAAAATGAAAAGTAAAAAATTTCAAAATGAAAATGAATAAGGAAAAATAAGAGAAAGGCTTCTTGCACAGAGAGGTGATGCAAGTAACTCCGCCGGCGTAATGTTCAGGCCTACTGGTAGCGGGGCAACACCAGAGATGAAACTAAGACTCTAATAACTATAGTGCTTGTACACCAATATAACCCTCATCCCTAATCAAAACAATTATGTTGGCTTGGCTTGGAATGTGTGTCAACTGACCAAGAGCTTGGCAGATGCTACATCTTATAATCGAGCAAGTGTGGAAATCGAGATGAAATGATAACTAAACAATACTTCCGGAGGTGTTAGACTTGATTTTCATGAACAAGGTCCATTCAGAGCTGGATTTCTACTAGTGTGTCACCAAGTGTTGTAGGGACTACAACCACCCTCCAAAATTTTTTCTTAGCTTCGTTTTGGAGCCTCCCTACCAACCATCCTCAGTAGCATGTCTTGCACTATCAAGTACATCAGCTTTAGTTTTTTTCAAGAAGCATGACAGCTTGTGTTTGATAGCTTGTTGCATACCCCTCACAGGCTGTTCCTCCGGACTTGGTCTAGCTGCATGCTAAGCATCTTCCTCAAGAATTTTCACAATTCTGGAGGGGAACCAGATTTCCCTCTAGAAATTGTGCAATCATATCTGGAAGTCTACCGGGCTAAGGAATTGCGTAATTTGGAGTGTCAACGTTCCCTGGAAAAACTGCGCAATCTGACCCAGCAGGACTACTTAGCCCAGAAATTGCGTAATTCTGGGTAGTGGTCAACTGCTCAGCCCAAAAATTGCACAATCCCTCTGGGCAGCCAGCCCAGCTCCCTCCCAGAAATGCACAATTTTCCCTCTCAGTCAAGTAGGCTGTTGCATGTGCCATCGAGTTGACCGGCTCCACTCGAGGCCGAGAAAACTTGACTTGCATGCGTGGGTTTCTTTTTCCCGAAATAGTAAAAGCAACATACAAAAAGCATCCCTAGATTTTAGGGAGCTATTTTTAGCAGCTCGAGGTTGCATGCAAAGATCTTTTTAGAATCTTTCCTCCAAGTGTCACTTTTTTCTAGATTTGTGGCATGTGCATAATGAGAATAAAACTTATTTATTCAATGCTACAGAGCTCATTCTTTCACATCGATCTTGGAGCTTTGACATCCCACAATAAATCTAGGAGTCTTCGACACATCCAGCTAAGCTATTTCCGATTAAGTAGGCTTAACTTGTCTTTTGCAGCATTTCTGTCACTTTTTGTATTTTGGCATGTGTTAGTGTTGTTTTCTTGATTTCCGTGAACACTTGCTATCATTTGCATGCATATTATCTTATAGTAGCACTGTTCCATTTTTCTTCACACACATGCATGTTGTTCCATGTTCTGAATCTTGCATTCACTATTTGCATGCATGATCATTCACTCCTTCTTACACTCAATATTGCGATGCATTCACATCCACATTTGATTTCAGTTGCCCATCGGTGGGTCTGGGTATCCTTAGCTCGGAATCTGCCTCACCAAGACAACATTGCACAATCCTGAGAGGGAAGGCTTTGCCTTCCTCCCAGAAAATGTGCATTTCTATCCAATGAATGTCCTCTAGTTTTGCATTGCGTAATTATGAGAGATAATGACTACTGGCCTAGAAAATTGTGCAGTGCAGTCACTGGGCCTACAACCCTTGCCAGCTGGAATTGCGCATTGCACAATCCCAACAGCCAACAGGCCAGTCTAGATTACACATTATACAACTCCAGCATCCAGCCAACCTCCCAGCAGTCCGGACTACCTTTTTCGTAGTTCCGACAGCTAGTCCCCCGACCTCCTAGGAAAAACTGCGCAATCCTTTCTAGTCAATCCCCAAGTATGTTGCATGTTGTTCCTCAAGTTTGCTTTGGTTTCAGCTAACAGATTTCTTGCCATGCATGTCGCCTTGTCTCTAGATCAAGCATGTGTTCATCCGTCACTCAGTAGTCCAGGATCAATGGCCTCCAAGAGAGCAGGATTAAAGGACACTGACAGAAGCGCAACTAGAGAAACAATTGACCAAGTTTCAACAAGTTTTCCGATCTACGAAGACACCAAGCTGATTGTAAACAAGGACATCAAGCTGAAATGGAAAGAAGTTAGTGATGAATTTGCAGGCACATCTGGGGAAGACCTCGAAGACGATCAATTCTATGTGAACATTCACAAGTCTAGCTTGTACCAGATTGCATGCAGGTATCCAGTGTTCCCATGCACGAAAATGATACATTGGATTGTCTCGTACATTGATCTTGAGATGATGACATTAAGCAGTGTCATCGGGATGAAGATTGCTACCTTCAGGGCAAAATATTATGAACAAATGTACCATATGTCGAAGCCTGTGATCACCATGGAGACACCCTTCAACATACCCATCGACAATGGCAACTCCAGGAATATGTTGAAGAACTGGGTGAAGGAGCTGGCCAAATTCAGGATGGCACCCAACCAGGTTTACAAGACGAAGATTCTGTGAAAGGCGTATCAATACTTGGTCATCTTTGCATGTTGCCTATATGGCCAAGAGAGCACAGAAACCTTCCCGCAAAGTTGGGTGATCGCTTTGGACCAACTGGCCAGATAAGGAAAAGCATGCAACTGGTCTGAAATTTTGGCTCACCAGCTGAAGGAATAGGTAGTAAGAGCTCGCCGGCCGCCCAAAGGTCAACATGCAAAAATCTACATGTCCACTTACATCTTGGATGCAATATGTGCTCGTCAGGAGTTCCCAAGCTTGAAGTGGGCATGGAAATTGATGGAGACCTATGTGAACACTCATTGTAGAATGTTGTCCAAATGCAACTTCAGAGCAGTTATCACATAACTGTCCGATCATTTTTTCACCTTGATGTACATGTAGGTTTTAACCCCGTACAAAAATTACCTGCATACGAATTCTAAAACACAGAAAATAAGCAATGCCAGAGCATAACACATAAAACACATATACACAAAGATTTTCCCCTGGATCCCAAAACTGGGACTACCAGCTTTATTTTTCATTAAGTTCCAAAAACATGTGCAAAAATCATGCACAAAACCATAGGTAGTTCCGCCCAACCTTACATAGGGTCCAAAGCCAAAATTTTCCAGGGCATTGCCTTAGACCCCATAGTGTGGGGTTACCTACACCCCTCAAACCCCCTGTGACTCCCTCATTATGCAATCGGTGCAACGAAGGGGGAGCTCCACCCCCCTCCTAACCCCCGGGTTAACTACGTGGGCTAGTCGTGGAAAGAATATAACGCAACCCAACATTCTCCCACTTGTTGTTTTCTTTCCATAGGAGGCCACAAGAGAGCTTAATCATTTATCCAGCCCTGCAACACCCATTGTTTCTCTACACTAAGAGAATTTCTCAGAGCTCAAAAATTTTGTCAATGCATCTGCAGTATTCTTCAAAGTGTCCACCTGTACCAGCAACACCTTTTTGTCTTCTATCATATCCCTCACAAAGTGATACTGAAGATCAATGTGCTTTGTCCTTGAATGGTAAGCAGGGTTCTTTGCCAAGAAAATTGCACTTTGGATGTCACAGTCTATCCTTATATCTCCCTATACTAACCCCATACTTGAACACAATCTCTGCAACGAAACTGCTTCCTTGCTTGCATGAGTGGCTGCCATGTATTCTACCTCTGTAGTTGATAGTGCCACTACAGATTG
>APFE031662440.1:40480-56241 GCA_000404065.3 Pinus taeda | reverse complement strand
GCGTTTCTTTTTGGCTTTCAGTTTCTTTCCGCAAGTAGATTAGCTTCCTTTGAGTTAGCTTTCATCCATCAGTTAAAAAGCTTCTTCTAAGAGCTCATAGAAGTTGGCTTAAGCTCCTAGTGGACTTGTGCCATCTAACCAAGTGACAGCTGTGGAAAGAGCTAGTACTTATGCATACAACACCATTGCCTCCAAGTTCGTTACGAACAACCGGTTTGATAAAATTAAAGAATGGAGTTCTAGGAGTTACATCATTATCGCTGCAATACTGGGGCTCACCATATTTTTGGCGCCGTTGCCGGGGAAGTGTCAGAGTATTGGTGATTGCTGTTTTTCTTCTATTTTCTACTACAACCTTCTGCTAAGTAGTTTACTTCATTTCCATTATGCAATTTCATTTCCACAAAAGTAGATTAGACATTTCTTGCTTTTATAGATTAGCATTTCAATTCCGCAATTTCATTTCTGCAAGTGTAGATTAGCATTTCAAATGCACAATTTCAATTCTGCAAGTGTAGATTAACATTTCAATTCTGCAATTTCAAATCCGCAAGAGTAGCTTAGCATTTCATTCCTGCAATTTCATTTCAGCGAAATAGATTAGTCCTTTCCTGCTTTCCTTTCAATTCCGCATTTTCATTTCAACAAGATAGTTAGTTGCAGTTCAATCTATTTTAGTTTTGCAGGTACAAGTAGAAGAAAAAAAAACAAAAATCAACCAAAAATATTTTCTTTTATGCTTTGTAGGAGTAGAGATAATTCAGAAAAATGATTGCACAACACCCCCACTACTTCACACAACAAACCTTCTCTCTTCTTCGATGGTTGTGATTAAAGAACCCTTAGGTGGACAACAACACATATATGAAGAACCTCTAGGGGAGAAGAAGAAGAAAACATTCCTCTAGAGCAAATGGCTACAAACAGAAATGTTGAGAGCAGTACCTTATCCAAAAATGAATTTGCAAATCAGATGGAAGATTTCAAGAGTGATATGAGGCAATTTCTTGCCATGTAACTAGATACCTTACAGATCCAAAGGAAGCAAGAGGAAGCCAAGAGGGCTGTGGCCATCTTTTGTCCCAGATGCACTAGAAAGCATCCTAGGAACGAATGTCCATTGTACTCCATAGAAGTGTGTTTTGTCTGTCAAGAATACCATCCTACAGATCAGTGCCCTTCCTTGCCTAGATCAGAGCTGCATATCAAAGGGCCAAAGAAGTCATTGAACCACTCTATTTCATGAACCAAAGGATGTCACATGGACCCATACCTTACCAGTAGGAACTGGAAGGGATATCCGAGACCTATTACAGCCCCTATCAAGCCACTTTCATGCCTTCTTGGGGTCCCCCTGCTCATCCTTCCTGGTTCACACCTCCTCCTTGTTCCTTCACAGATCCATATTATACCCAACCAGCTACTTATTTGTTTCACTCTTATGCTCAGCCACAGCCTCAGTGGAATGCAACTCATCAGGGGTGGAGGCCCCAATACAACACTCCTCTCGCTCATTTTCCTCCACCACATGCTCAACCGCAACCATCACTTCCTACTCCACCAAGGCAACCCCAAATGCCTGCCCAACCACAACCCCATCCACATCATCTCAAATATACACCCCCACTCAACTACTCATACCACCATTTCCAAACCCGCACATTAGAGTAGCTCAACCCAATTGCAATGTTGAGGCACAACATGTCCAAATGACTCCTCTCAAGCTCAATGATATTCACCATAATTCAAGAAGAGTAGTGCAAGAAAGAGATTATATTGACAACATTGAAGGACCACATTCAGCAAAAGAAGATTCAAAGGAGGAGATCAAGGAACCATGGGCTGCACTTGATGAAGAGAAGACACTAGAATCAGAGACCGAGAGAGTTCCCTCATGGTTACCATCAAATCTTCCATGTATTCAAGAGAAAACTCAGCAAAAAGAGGAAGATGTGAAGGTCATGGCAGAAGGTGACATGAAGAATGATCCAGATCAGCCAAAGGACCAAGGATATCAGAGCTATATTGAGATATGGTTTCAGACGGTCACTAAGTTGCAGTAGTACTCTATTCTTTAGCTATGCCTAATCCCTTCAAAGTCAAATCATTTGGTCTCTGAAATCTGGATAGCTATCAAAGCATGAATTTCAAGCCTCCACATCATTCTGTCTCTAATCTCGATGTGCACATGGCTCCATTGGAAGTGTTCTTATACTTGAAAATCATTTTGTTTTTCAAGTAGGGTAGGGTAAAAAAATAAAAAATAAAATAAAAATAAATAAATAAATGGAAATAAAGAGGAAAAATCTAAGGTGAAAACCTCCTCGGAGGCGCCTTATATTGGCTCATTGATTGAAAACCTCCATGAGGCGGTCAATGGGTTGGAAAAAAGAAGAAAAGAGAAAAAGAAAAAGAGAATAAGTTCCATGGGTGAAAACTTCCCTTGGAGGTGCCCAGGGTAGGCAATTAGGGTGAAAAGCTCCATGAGGCGCCCTATTTGTTTTCAAAAAAAAAAAAGGGAAGAAAAAAAAAGGCCTAATCTATGTGAAAAATTGCAGGTTCCAATGAATACTTGGCAGGAAAAGAGGGGCGCGCAAAATGAGGACAGGAGTCCGCACCAGGCTCAAGTACATCCCCTCAGACACCCTCTCCATGGCCACTCACCTCTCCTAGGATTTGGTCACATTCAGGTTGAGATTGGGCCTTCTACAGGAAGTTTTGGGCTTTCTACAAGAAGCTACAAGCGTTTCTACAAGAAGTTTTGTATTTCTATAGGAAACATCCAGTAGAACCTTCAGGTGAGCCAGATTCGATTTTGGAAGGGAATCTAAGGCTTGGAATCTATTGGTTAGGCCTGCAAGCACCCATGTTTCCATCCCTCACCCTTTTCCATCATTTTTTCCACCTCATTGTGCTTCTTTTATGAAAATTGTGTTTTCTACTGGAAGTTCCTGTAGAAATTACAAGAAGCTAAAAATGGATTGCAAAAACGTAGTTTGACGAACATGATAGCTTCCTCAAGGGTTCAGAAGTCCTCTTGCAATCTTCAAACTCCTCCATCATCTCCATGCCTGCATCACAGCCCAAGCTCAGTTTTTCTTTCAATGCAAAAACTTGCAGAATGCTTTGAAGAAAAAATACATAGAACGGAATTTGTTTTTCCCATAACTTGAAAAACGTGCATCCATTTACAAAACCTTTTTACGGGGAATTTTACAGGGATGATGGAAACATGCCCGAGCAGTTTCAGCCAATTCCGGTGCACGGTTTCCAAGAAATCAACCTCCATCACCTTAAACCATTTTTGCATTTTCTCCATATCCGTGCATCCGTTTCAAAAAATATTTTATGGGGAGATGCATATGGGTGATATTAATCTACCCAAGCATTTTCAGCCGATTCTGATGCACGGTTTCTGAGAAATCGATCTCTATAATCTTCAGCCATTTCCCATTTTTCGTGAAATCTGTGCATCCATTGATCGTAATTTTGCTATGGGAGGTGCATAATGATGACATGAACATGCTTAGAAAGTTTTAGATCGATCCGGTCTATCGTTCAGGAGCAATCGCGAAAACAAGTTTCTATCCTGTGGAAATTCAACATCAGCAGCTTGAGGGTGCAGATCTGAATGTGGAAGCAACTTCCTGCAGCATAGATCTGACCATAGGACACCTGCACAAGGAAAACAGCCATGAAGTAGCATCCAAGCCATCATGCAACCACAAAAACACATGCAACAGCAAAAAGCACCTCACAGCAGCCACATTTGACTTCCAGGTATGTGACTAAACTCGTTCCTCTGATTGCATGACTATAATTTGAAAACTGCATGAGCAATGAGATGGTGGTGACTAAAAAAATCGGTGGCCAGCTAACTGGCCACCCTCATCCAGTTCAACTACGCTCGGTGGGTGAATATGACACGTGCGCTCAGCCATCTCAAGAGGAAATCTAGAAACCAGTAGTGGTGGCTATTTAAGCTACAGCATGATTGATGGACGTGATTACAGGCATAGAACAAATAGTTAAACATGCAGTGGGGACCAACAGTCTACATGGGGCCAACGTGCAGTGGCCAATGCACCCTCCATCAATGGAAATCTCCATAAAATAGCCAATTGAACTCTCACCTCTGTTGTTTACAGTTTATCATCATCCTTTCAGCTGCAACAAGCTCCATAGCAGCAAACCAAGCTTTCTCGGCCATTTTTAAAATGCTCCTGCTTATCGGCGTTCTACAGGAAGACGTTCTACAGGAAAGTACAGCAAATCCTTCCAGAGAAGAAAATCCTGAGTTTTTCTTCATAAAATTTGGAGCTTGAAGAGAGGTAGGCTCAAAAACACCATTCCCATGCATGATATTTTGAAAGGTGGTGAACTAGCTTGTTTGAAGTGGGGAAAATTAAAACCAGTCTGCCTGTGGGTCAAGAATGGTGATCTACTGCGTTGTAATCACCTCCATGATTCCTGTTAACAAACTCTCCCCACTATTATGACAAACCATTGTAAGGCTCATCTGTGCATGTATTAACTTTTTGTGTGACTGTTATATGATTGGTATAAAAATCTACTCTGCACTCTATCTGTGAGAGCTTCATTCTCTTTGACAAGTCGAAGTCTTGGGGGGCAGCAGTATTTTAATCAGAGAATTGGTGAAAGGGGGAGATACAAACAGCATAGAAACCTTGACCTGAGAACCAAGGGGGAAAACCACATCCAAATTTCCAGTCTCACCAGAGCTCAAGCTGAAAATAGGGTATCTTCACCATGCCTGGAGGGTTTATCAAAAAGGAACCCTCAGATTCCAAGAAATTGAGAGCAAATCCTGAGGTGGTAGACCTGTTTACCTGTGAAAAGTGGATGACCTTCTGTGATAAAATCCAAGGTCATGATGATGAAATAACAGAGGAGTTCCTAAGGTCCCTGCAGCCCAAATCAAAAACATTGGAAACTGTAAATTTCAGGGGATTGACCTTGAAACTCACCCCACAACTCATTAGCCGGGTCACTAAATTGCCATTGGGGATGCCCTGGGATAAAGAGGAAAGGAAATTGGGCAAAAAAGATAAAAAGGAATTCTTTCTACCAGAAGAACAATTTTTAGAGGATAAAAATGGGGTCCGGAGAGCTAGCTTACAGCCATTTTGGAGTGAGGTCAGCCTTCAAATTATGAAATATATTACCTGTGAGGGGCAATTTAGTATTGTGTATGGGTATCACTTCCGCTTATTAACTGAGCTCAGGCATAAGATGGATTTGCCCTCAAAACAAAAATTGAGCATCCCATACTTCCTCCTGTAGTCATTGATTGAGTGTGGCACAAAACTGAAGGAGGGGACACCAGACCAGCTGGCTCATCATGGGATTATCAAGCTCCTCATAGAAGATGCCCTCCATACTTATATTGTCCCTATCTCCTGGGATATTTTCCGTAATATGACCAAGAATGATGATTTCCGGACCCTCACAGAAGAACTCACTTCATCTAGCAGTGAGGAGAAGGAACATATTGAGGCAGAGAAGAAAGTTAAAGGTAAGGAAGCTAAGGGTAAGAAAACCCAGGACAGGCCATCGCAGGAAAAGCCACAAGAACAACAAAAGGAAAAGCAAGAAAAAGGACAAGCTATTGAGGCCAAAGCTGGGAGTAAAATAAAAACACCAATGCCAAGGGCGAAACGGTTACAAACCCGGGTAGAGAAGACTGAAAGGATGCAAACAACACCCAAGGCAACCATAGTACAAGTCAAAGAAAAGGCAACCCCAGCCAAGCAAGCCAAATCAGGGAAAACTAGTTCTACGGGAAGCCAGCAAACTGTTTCTACAGGAAGCCAGCAGACTGTTTCTACAGGAAGCCAGAAAACCGTTTCTACAGGAAGCCAAAAAATGGCCACTACAGGACTTTCTACAGGAAGTCTGGGGAAAGGGCAACAGAAGGAGAAATTGGCTGAGATTTTAGCTAGGGAGGAGGTAGCTGTGTTGGCCACCCTAAGCACATCCCCCATTTAGAAGGAGAAGCGAAAGAGAGAGCTTCCACTATATTTTAAGGCAAGAAGGAGCATGCAGATAAGAACTGGCAGACCCCAACCACAGTCAAAAGAGCCAATCACAATTGTAGACACCTTAGCTACACAAAACGAGAGGTTCCCCTCAAAGGAATCCATCACCTATGAACGGGGAAGGCCGTAGACATCCACCTGGAGAGAAAGAATGAAAATGTTGGACACAAAGACCTTTCTACAGGATGCTGAGACAGTTCTACAGGAAGCTGAGAATTCTCTAGGAAAAGGAGCATAGGCAGTGGGAAGAAGCAAAGAGAAAATCATGTTTTCATGACCAAGAAGAGGACATCACTTCAGAAGATTGGCATGACAGGGAGGCCACCAAGGCCATCAAAGATGAGGAGATAGATTAGTTGCTCAGAGGATGAGAAACACTTTCAGTAGGGGGGTGATGATGAGCCCCAAAAATGGATAATTATATGGGCTCATCCAACCTCCTAATTCAACTTAATCCACCATTCTCATTAGTTTATTGCATGTTTTTTATTATATTTATGCTAATAGATTGAATTGGGTTAGTCATTATGCCAACAAGTCTAATGTGTGCTTTTTGTAGTCTTTTTGGTCAATTTGGAGACAAAATCAAAGGTTTAAATGAGCACTTGCCAACCAAATTCGTGGAAAGGATTTTTAGGAAGGTGTCCCCTTCATTTATGGGCCCTTACCTCGAATTCTCCACCATCAGCTCGGAGTTCAAGGGCCACCAAATCAATTATCACAAGGGCAGCCAAGCAAGTCAAGTAGAATTGCTATTACTGCAAGTTTTGGGCAGCCGAGTCCCTAAAGTTTAGGAGGACTGTTGGGGTCCTCAATTTGTATAGGGCCTCATTTGGGTTAGCCAGTAGTTAGTCACATTGTAGACAAAAGTTAGCTAGTTTGTAGTTCGATTTTAGTCAGTAGATTAGCTTTGCATTTCAGCACCTTTTCAAGCTTTCCCTTGTGAACAGTTTTTGATGTAATTCTTCTTTTCTTGCTCAATAAAGATGAATCCAGATTTGCACCAACTCTAAATCTCTCTTAGGAGGTTGTAGCTCTTGGGGTTGGGCCCATCTCAAGTGCCCAGTACCTCCTTTGTTCACTTTCCTGTGTCTTTGCTGCATTCTTAGAATAAAATCTGCTATTTAGATTTAAATATTGTTTTGTTATTTAGGTTGTTTTTTTATGATTAAAGTAGCCTTTCATGTTCAGATTTGTTTGATAAGTTAACAACAAGGAAAAAAGCTCCAAAAAATGGTCAACAACACTTTCGGTTTCACCTCTTCCTTATTGGATGAAGGGCTGGAATTGAAGTAACCGTGCTGTCCCAAACAAAAACACTAGTTTGCTTTACCATGCAATCCTTAGTGTACTATTTCCATTTGCAGAAGTTGGTGATGTGTTCAGATCTCTTAAATGTCTCATTGTCTAGTTGATATATATGGTTCTCCTTCAAATAAAGCTACTATTCGTTCACTTTATTGTTAGCTAGATTAGATTAGCTAGGTCTTTGGTTACTTGCAAGACTTTGTTGATTCAGTTGAATGTACACAGTGCAGAGCATATCTACCACTCTTTCATCCACCTAAGCTTCATCAGAGCCATCTATTCCATCTCCTAGCTAGGTTCCTCATCTCACATCTGTCCTCTTGCCCACGTAACCCTACCTTTTTGTGCAATCATTATTTCAGCCTTCTTTGAGCCAATTCAGCCTTCTACACCTTCTCACCACTCCATCCACTAGTCCTTGGGCCACTTCAGACCCCTATCCTACCTCCATATCCATTCATGCATCTTCCCTCACTCACTCATCCTCTAAAATCCAATTTTTAAACATCCTATAGAAACTTATGAACATCCTGTAGAAATTCCTAAACATCCTGTAGAACCCCTGCAGACTTCCTATAGAAGCTCACAAATGAGGTTTCGTGATATCCAAACTTTGTGAAACTCTCTGGAAGGGTGTTAGGGACTCCTTAGACCCCCTCTGAACCTTCACAACCTTTTCCAATAATTTCTCCTCCTTGATCCACCCCTGCACAGTCAAAAACATTGAAAGCACATGCATGATAATTCTAACAACTTATTCAAAAATACAAAAAGATGGTTCTTTCAGATTCTGTTGTAGACATAGCTTAGATACATGCATTTCATCTTCTTAGAAGTCAATGGAATCTCATTCAGTAGTTTGCATCTTCCTTCTTGCATTAGTAGGACTAGCTGGTAGAATTAGGGTTCGCTAGGGTTTGCGTTTCTTTTTGGCTTTCAGTTTCTTTCCGCAAGTAGATTAGCTTCCTTTGAGTTAGCTTTCATCCATCAGTTAAAAAGCTTCTTCTAAGAGCTCATAGAAGTTGGCTTAAGCTCCTAGCGGACTTGTGTCAGCTAACCAAGTGATAGTTGCAGCAAGAGCTAGTACTTGTGCATACAGCACCGTCGCTTCCAAGTTTGTTACAAACAATCGGGTTGATAAAATTAAAGAAGGGAGTTCCAGGAGTTGTAGCATTATTGCTGCAATATTGGGGCTCACCATCAAGTACAATTTTGTATGGGCTATTAGATGTGAAAGTCTTGTATATCATTAACATAGCCCTTGTCTCATTGGGTCACTAGGTGGAATGATGTGACTTGGGTCCATGTAGTAGTGAGTCATAAGTTGGTGATAAGTATGCTTGTAGAAGAGTCATATATTAGTCATATGTACTTATCACAACCTTGTATTTTCTCCAATGAGTTTTGTACTTGTATTGCACATCATTTTACACCATTGGTAAACAGTTAGTTAGTCTCTTGCACTCGATAAGGAGGCTTATTCCATAGAAGTGGAAATAGTATGATTGCAACCCCGTTATATGCTTAGGGGGAGCGTGATTAGCATGAGAGGCGTGTTTTGCAACCCAGTTCTTTGTTTCACATAATTATCTTGTAGGAGAAACATAATATTCTATTAGAAGATGAGTTGTAGTCAACGTGATGTTGAGCATTTCAGGGGGAGTACTTCTCTCAGCATAGCATTGACCATTTCCATGTTGTGATCATGATTTTGGTAGAGGATTTATGGTGTGAGCATAAGCACAAATATCTCCAGGAGAGAGTTTTCCAAGGTCTAGAGATCATGATACAAGTCCTGGAGGAGCATCACATATGCTTTTGATATTGTTTTAGTGGTTCATTGTTGGCATTATGGTCCCTTTCCAGCAGAAAAGGGAACATACACTGCTTGGAGGAACTTACATTTACATGAAATTGGTTTATTATAATTTACAGGAGCTATCATAGTATGTAGGTATTTCCTATTATGTTCAAGATATTGGTATGCTTCTGTTGCTTAGGATTTTGATCTCATTGTATGAATAGAGAGTGTGTTTACCCTAATAGAAAGAGGTCAAGATCTATGAAGAGTTCATGAGTTATTGAATTTGCTTCATTGCAAAATCCTATATTGGTGTTGTTGTTGTATAGATCAGTTTTCTTACATTGCTTCTTTGGTGTGTTGTTTCTTGTTGGTTGGCAATTTAATTAATGAGGAGGACTTATATGATGCTTTCACTATGACATGATATTTCTAATCTTGTTATTAGTTCATATTACTATGTTGATGATATCTATGTGGAATATAGTGGTTATGTTGTGCTCTTTCCATGACTTTGCTACAAATATACTTCTTTGAAAACACATTTTTGTTGCTACCGAGATTTCAGATTATGGTTGAGGTGTTGAAACTAGCAATGTGTTAGCATGTTCTATGGTATTTTACTTTTACTGCTAATGCATAAAACACATATTATTGTTTATGAATGTCTTCTATTTGCCTCATATCAATATTATGAGCATGAATAGAGGAGATCACATATGTGCATTGGTAATAAAGCGACACATAGTATCTAACATGTGTTCTAGAGGTGTGTCCAGTACAATTGTTTATGGGCTATTAGATGTGAAAGTCTTGTATATCATTTACATAGCCCTTGTCTCATTGGGTCACTAGGTGGAATGATGTAACTTGGGTCCATGTAGTAGTGAGTCATAAGTTGGTGATAAGTATGCTTGTAGAAGAGTCATATATTATTCATATGTACTTATCACAACCTTGTATTTTCTCCAAGCAGTTTTGTACTTGTATTGCACATCATTGTACACCATTGATCAAAAGTTAGTTAGTCTCTTTCACTCGATCAGGAGGCTTATTCCATAGAAGTGGAAAGAGTATGATTGCAAGTCCGTTATATGCTTAGGGGGACCATGATTAGCATGAGAGGTGTGTTTTGCAACCAAGTTCTTTGTTTCACATAGTTATCTTTAGGAGAAACATAATATTCTATTAGAAGATGAGTTGTATTCAACATGATGTTGAGCATTTCAGGGGGAGTACTTCTCTCAGCATAGTATTGACCATTTCCATGTTGTGATCATGATTTTGGTAGAGGATTTATGGTGTGAGCATAAGCACAAATATCTCCGAGAGAGAGTTTTCCAAGGTATGGGGATCATGATACAAGTCCTGGAGGAGCATCACATATGCTTTTGATATTGTTTTAGTGGTTCATTGTTGGCATTATGGTCCCTTGCCAACAGAAAAGGGAAAATACACTGCTTGGAAGAACTTATATCTATATGAAATTGGTTGATTATAATTTATAGGAGCTATCATAGTATGTAGGTATTTCCTATCATGTTCAAGATATTGATATGCTTCTGCTGCTTAGGATTTTGATCTCATTGTATGAATAGAGAGTGTGTTTACCCTAATAGAAAGAGGTCAAGATCTATGATGAGTTCATGAGTTGTTGAATGTGCTTCATTGCAAAATCCTATATTGGTGTTGTTGTTGTATAGATCAATTTTTTTACATTGCTTCTTTGGTGTGTTGTTTCTAGGTTGTTGGCAATTTCATTAATGGGGAGGACTTGTATGATACTTTCACTATGACATGATATTTGTATTACTATTACTAGTTCATATTACTATGTTGTTGATATCTATGTGGAATATAGTGGTTATGTTGTGCTCTTTCCATGACTTTGATACAAATATACTTCTTTGAAAATACATTTTTGTTGCTACTAAGATTTTAGATTATGGTTGAGGTGTTTAAACTAGCCATGTGTTAGCATGTTCTATGGTATTTTACTTTTACTGCTAATGCATAAAGCACATATTATTGTTTATGAATGTCTTCTATTTGCCTCATATCAATATGATGAGCATGAATAGAGGAGAGAACATGTGTGCATTTGTATATGCCATGTATCATTATTGTTTCAATATTTGGTGCATTAGTAATAAAGTGACACATAGTATCTAACATGTATTCTAGAGGTGTGTCAAGTAAAATTTTGTATGGGCTATTAGATGTGAAAGTCTTGTATATCATTGACATAGCCCTTGTCTCATTGGGTCACTAGGTGGAATGATGTAACTTGGGTCCATCTAGTAGTGAGTCATAAGTTGGTGATAAGTATGCTTGTAGAAGAGTCATATATTAGTCATATGTACTTATCACAAACTTGTATTGTCTCCAAGAAGTTTTGTACTTTTATTGCACATCATTGTCCACCATTGATCAAAAGTTAGTTAGTCTCTTTCACTCAATTAGGAGGCTTATTCCATAGAAGTGGAAAGAGTATGATTGCAACTCTGTTATATGCTTAGGGGGAGCGTGATTATCATGAGAGGAGTGTTTTGCAACCAATTTCTTTGTTTCACATAATTATCTTGTAGGAGAAACATAATATTCTATTAGAAGATGAGTTCTTGTCAACGTGATGTTGAGCATTTCAGGGGGAGTACTTCTCTCAACATAGTATTGACCATTTCCATGTTGTGATCGTGATTTTGGTAGAGGATTTATGGTGTGAGCATAAGCACAAATATCTCCGAGAGAGAGTTTTCCAAGGTCTGGAGATCATGATACAAGTCCTGGAGGAGCATCACATATGCTTTTGATATTGTTTTAGTGGTTCATTGTTGGCATTATGGTCCCTTGCCAGCAGAAAAGGGAACATACACTACTTGGAGGAACTTAAATTTATATGAAATTGGTTGATTATAATTTACATGAGCTATCATAGTATGTAGGTATTTCCTATCATGTTCAAGATATTGATATGCTTCTACTACTTAGGATTTTGATCTCATTGTATGAATAGAGAGTGTGTTTACCCTAATAGAAAGAGGTCAAGATCTATGATGAGTTCATGAGTTGTTGAATGTGCTTAATTGCAAAATCCTATATTGGTGTTGTTGTTGTATAGATCAGTTTTCTTACATTGCTTCTTTGGTGTGTTGTTTCTAGTTGGTTGGCAATTTCATTAATGGGGAGGACTTATATGATGCTTTCACTATGACATGATAGTTGTATTACTGTTACTAGTTCATATTACTATGTTGTTGATATCTATGTGGAATATAGTGGTTATGTTGTGCTCTTTCCATGACTTTTCTACAAATATACTTCTTTGAAAACACATTTTTGTTGCTACTGAGATTTCAGATTATGGTTAAGGTGTTGAAACTAACCATGTGTTAGCATGTTCTATGGTATTTTTCTTTTACTGCTAATGCATAAAGCACATATTATTGTTTATGAATGTCCTCTATTTGCCCCATATCAATATGACGAGCATGAATAGACGAGAGCACATGTGTGTATTTGTATATGCCATGTATCATTATTGTTTCAATATTTTGTGCATTGGTAATAAAGCGACACATAGTATCTAACATGTATTCTAGAGGTGTGTCAAGTACAATTTTGTATGGGCTATTAGATGTGAAAGTCTTGTATATCATTGACATAGCCCTGGTCTCATTGTTAGGGTCCCACCATAACCCCCTTATCTATGTAATGGGACCACGTCATAGTCAAGAGTCAATAAAGCCCATATTAATAATTGTAAGTGGTTAATACGCAATTAATAATGAAACCACGGTTAGTTGCAAATGGGCAGTAGTATTAGATAGATGGTATTAGTAATACGCGGTATTGGCCCGTGGTATTGCACGTATGAGTCATATATAAAGGATAGAAACTCCCTGCGAGGAGCATCGTGTCTTATTTTGTAATCGAGCTCTGCTCTATTGGAGGTTGCCCACTCGAAGAGGCAAGTGAACATTACTCTCTGAATAATAAAATCATTGATATTCTGTGTTCTGGGTATCTTTTCTTCGCATATTCTGTGTTCTGGGTCTCTTTCTTCGCATATTCTATATTTGGGTATCATTTGCAGGTTAAGAGAATAACAAGTAGTATCAGAGCACTTTCCAAGGCCGGTGGGATCTCCATTTCGTAGAAAATGAAAAATTTGGCTCGAGACGTGTTTCGGCATCTTTAAACCACAGGATCTGTCGTTGAACGCATAAATATGTGGATTTGGGGAGGCATGCACGCAGGAAATACAAGAGGTCGTCACGTCTGTTGGACTCCCTTGTAACCCCTGTGGGTACCCCTTCGAGTAGTAGCGCATTAGACAGAACCGTGCACGAACTTTCTTCCACGTACCCTCTGGGTATATCGGAAGCCCCATAGGCTCCCTGAAAACCTCGCCATAGATAAATCGTCGGCCATCTTGCGGCTACAGTACACCGAGAACAGCACTCGAAGAGATTACTCCCCCGTACGATAGGGTAGTCGGGTGGTACGGATAAGGGTACGGTCGACCCTCCTTATTTAGAGCCCTGAAACATTGGGCTGAGTACTACTGCCAAACCCTTATGTATATTGCGATCTGTAGCACCTGACACTCCTCAAGACCCTAGCTCCCTTTTTCCAGATCTGCTTGAGCAAAGGAGTGCAGCAGCAGCAGACATCGGTCCTAATCAGCCATTCCGATCTATTAGATTCATCAGATCTGCAGAAGCAGTCAGTTCAGCCGTCTAGTGCTACCCGATCTGCCATTCAGATCTCTAAGATCCACCAGACCAGAGACATTGTGAAGGGTTCCTATACCAGGGTATAATTATCGCAGGACTTTTGGCCGCACTGACATTTTGAGGATTTGGCGACTGCAGTATTGATCAAGAAGGAGTAAAACTCCGTTAGGAGTTTCAAAAAAAAAAAGTCTGAGATCTTCCGGGACACTTATTGGTGATCTAGCCCATTAAAATCAGGACGACGAGCTGAGCATAGTGGTACCATTCAATTAATTGTGAAAAAAAATTTGCCGGTCCCAATTTTTCATCAGGTCGACGTATGGTAGCAATTAGAGCTCAAGCGATGGCCAATGAAAGGATGGACAAACTTGAAGAAAATGTGAATGAAATCCAAACTCAGCTTCGCGGACTAGATCTGGAGGGAATGCAAAAACAACTTCATGGACTAAGTCTCCAGATACAGGATTTTATGTCAAAAGGCAAGGAGGATTTTATATCAAAAGGCAAGGAGCAAGCCCACGAGGGGTATAATGGCATGAAGGCAATTACGGTGAATCTAGCCACTCTCCTCACGTCTGGCACACCCATCCACCACCCAGTCAGCGACCTCGCAAGTTGGATATGCATAAATTTGACGGTTCTCACACGTCCGCATGGCTAGCACAAATGGAAAAGTATTTCAAATTGAATCATATCCTAGATGATGGGACTAAGCTTATGTTTGGGAGCATGTACTTCGACAATGAACGGTGGCAATGGTGGGAATGGCATCAGCGTTGCAATGGATCTTTTAGGACTTGGACCCAATTTACCAAAGCTCTTCGAGATCGCTTTGAACAAGAAGACTCTTATTTGGGTTGTCTCACTAAGCTCCGATAGACTGGTACAATGGGGGAATATATTAATGCTTTTGAAAGCTTAGCTTTCCGCACTAAGGGTCTCACAGATAAGTGTTACACGGAATGTTTTATCAGTAGTCTTAAAGAAGCCATCAAAGCTCAAGTTCTACTTCACCACCCTCCCACGTGGACGGAGGCTTGCCAGGTAGCTCGTAAGGTGGAACATGCTTTAGCAGCCCAATACAGTCGCCCAAATTTCCCCGCTAAAGGTCGTCCCCCACAGGCTCAGAACATGACTCAAACAGTTAAGGTCCAAAAGGTGTCCCCTGCGGAAATGGCCGAAAGAAGGAAGCAAGGACTATGTTACTACTGTGATGAAAAATACTCCCCAGGTAATAAATGTAAGGAGCCCAAATTCTTTCAAATAGGTGCCACTGACTACAGCTCAACAGAGGAAGATCCTCCACTCGAGGAACATAGCCGCTAGAGGACGATAACCAACAGGACAATGTCTCTGACGAACCAGTTATTTCGTTGCATGCCTTGGCAGGGATTTCTTCCCCTCAAACGCTCAAAATCAGAGGGTTTATTAAACATCGCCCAATAGTAGTCTTGATTGATAGTGGAAGTACACATAATTTCATCCATAAAAAAGTCGCAGAAACAGTGCATTGCTTTGTACGAGTAGTGTCTAACTTCCAAGTTCAAATTGCAGATGGAGGCACAATGAAATGTGAAGGCCGTTGTGAAAATGTCAAACTTCAAATGGGGGATTATCAGTTGAAAACCCACATGTTTTCCATACACATCAGGGGTTGTGACATTGTCCTCGACGCTGACTGGCTCCGCACTCTTGGGCCAATCACAATGGATTTCCAGGAGTTGTATATGAGTTTTAAGCAGAACAACCACACACATACCCTCCGAGGACTCCAGGCGGGAGCCCCCTCTATCATCAGCTCGCATAGGATGGAAAAATTGTTAAAAAAGGGCAATCATGGAGTTGTAGCTCAAT
>APFE031662440.1:459-37377 GCA_000404065.3 Pinus taeda | reverse complement strand
GAAGTGGCCTACAAGTTGGCTTTGCCACCTACTGCAAAAATCCATCCAGTTTTTCATGTCTCATGCCTCAAGAAAGTGATTGGGAACAATTGCAGAATTCAGAATCTACCAGAATTGGACAAAGAAGGATCCATCTGGCTTCAGCCAGAACAGGTCCTCGACACACGAGGAGCATAGTGTCTTATTTTGTAATCGAGCTCTGCTCTATTGGAGGTTGCCCCCTCGAAGAGGCAAGTGAACATTACTCTCTGAATAATAAAATCATTGCTATTATGTGTTCTGGGTATCTTTTCTGCGCATATTCTATGTTTTGGGTCTCTTTCTTCGCATATTCTGTACTTGGGTATCATTTGCAGGTTAAGAGCATAACACTCATTGGGTCACTAGGTGGAATGATATAACTTGGGTCCATATAGTAGTGAGTCATAAGTTGGTGATAAGTATGCTTATAGAAGAGTCATATATTAGTCATATGTACTTATCACAATCTTGTATTTTCTCCAAGGAGTTGTGTACTTGTATTGCACATCATTGTACACCATCGGTCAAAAGTTAGTTAGTCTCTTGCACTTGATCAGGAGGCTTATTCCATACAAGTGGAAAGAGTATGATTGCAACCCTGTTATATGCTTAGGGGGAGTGTGATTAGCATGAGAGGTGTGTTTTGCAACCAAGTTCTTTGTTTCACATAATTATCTTGTAGGAGAAACATAATATTCTATTAGAATATGAGTTGTAGTCAGCATGATGTTGAGCATTTCAGGGGGAGTACTTCTCTCAGCATAGTATTGACCATTTCCATGTTGTGATCATGATTTTGATAAAGGATTTATGGTGTGAGAATAAGCACAAATGTCTCTGGGAGAGAGTTTTCTAGGGTCTCGAGATCATGATACAAGTCCTGGAGGAGCATCATATATGCTTTTGATATTGTTTTAGTGGTTCATTGTTGGCATTATGGTCCCTTGCCAGCAGAAAGGGGAACATACACTTCTTGGACGAACTTACATTTACATGAAATTGGTTGATTATAATTTATAAGAGCTATCATAGTATGTAGGTCTTTCCTATTATGTTCAAGATATTGATATGCTTCTGCTGCTTAGGATTTTGATCTCATTGTATGAATAGAGAGTGTGTTTACCCTAATATAAAGAGGTCAAGATCTATGATGAGTTCATGAGTTGTTGAATGTGCTTCATTGCAAAATCCTATATTGGTCTTGTTGTTGTAGAGATCAGTTTTCTTACTTTGCTTCTTTGGTGTGTTGTTTCTCGTTGGTTGGCAATTTCATTAATGAGGAGGACTTATATGATGCTTTCACTAAGACATGAAATTTTTATTACTGTTACTACTTCATATTACTATGTTGTTGATATCTATGTGGAATATATTGGCTATGTTGTGCTCTTTCCATGGCTTTGCTACAAATATACTTCTTTGAAAACACATTTTTGTTGCTACTAAGATTTCAGATTATGGTTGAGGTGTTGAAACTAGCCATGTATTAGCATGTTCTATGGTATTTTACTTTTACTGCTAATGCATAAAGCATATATTATTATTTATGAATGTCTTCTATTTGCCTCATATCAATACGATGAGCATGAATAGAGAAGAGCACATGTGTGCATTTGTATATGCCATGTATCATTATTGTTTCAATATTTGGTGCATTGGTAATAAAGTGACACATAGTATCTAATATGTATTCTAGAGGTGTGTCAAGTACAAATTTGTATGGGCTATTAGATGTGAAAGCATTGTATATCATTGACATAGCCCTTATCTCATTGGGTCACTAGGTGGAATGATGTAACTTGGGGCCATGTAGTAGTGAGTCATAAGTTGGTGATAAGTATGCTTGTAGAAGAATCATATATTAGTCATATGTACTTATCACAACCTTGTATTTTCTCCAAGGAGTTTTGTACTTTTATTGCACATCATTGTAAACCATTGGTCAAAATTTAGCTAGTCTCTTGCACTCGATCAGGAGGCTTATTCCATAGAAGTGGAAAGAGTATGATTGCAACCCCATTATATGCTTAGGGGGGGCATGATTAGCATGAGAGGTGTGTTTTGCAACCCAGTTCTTTGTTTCATATGATTATCTTGTAGGAGAAACATAATATTCTATTAGAAGATGAGTTGTAGTCAACATGATGTTGAGCATTTCAAGGGGAGTACTTCTCTGAGCATAGTATTGATCATTTCCATTGATGACTTCATGTTTTAAAAGAGGTTGATATCAATGTCAAAGGGAAACATTGTTGCCACTATGGCTAGAGTGTTGGCCTTAATGTCAACCTAGACCGTGATCTTATCACATTCTTGGTGATTGGTAGCAGAGTTGTAGGAGGATGCAGAGGTACGTAGCTAGGTAATCTCTCATGATTATGTCTTAATAGTTGTAGAGGAGTTGTAAGAGGTTGGATAGGATCTGGAGATGCTCGATGAAGTGAGGAAGGAATATGGCAAAGTTTTGGGTAAAGGATCTTAGATTTTCTTCAAGTTTATCTATTCTCGTTGGGAAAAGAGCTTGCGTAGTGTGAACATGTTACATTTTCACTGGGAGTAGTGTTATCCATGTGATGATTGTCTCTAGGAAGTTGTGTCATCCCCGTGACAATGTCTATAGGTGAAGAAAATAAAAAACCAATGAAAAATCCATCACATTGTCCAAGGAACTTGTTAAAGCTAGGATGATTCAATGTTCATTTGATGTCGTCAATAAATCCATCAATGAAATCCATGGATTTTCCTGTGATAATCACAACGCAAAGAAGTTATAAAAAGACAAGGAGATTGATCAACCGTGTGTGAAATTTTTATGAATTATGGCTTGCTATGTTCTAGAACAAGTGATTGCAATAGTGCACAAGAGTCAGATTCTATAAAGCATTAAGCTATATGAAGAGTAAATATTTTAACTTTTGTGCACAAGTATTCAATTCATATGTTATTTTGGAAAACAAAAGTAAATAGACTGTAGAGTCAGTTTAGTCACCCTTTTATTTTGTCTCGGATTAATATTGATCTCTAAAATCTATTGGTTTTGAATGTTTCTTGAAATCTTAATAAGATCATTGATCTGGAGGTAAACTTGTATTCAAAGATAAAACATGTTGGAGTCATTTCTATAGGATAATACGCAGAAAATTCCATTAATGTTATGAGTTTATTGCATTTGTTTGAGTGACTTATCTTGCTACTATTTTTCATTTATGAATATGATCTATAGGCCTATAGTGATATTGTAGAGTTGTATTCAGTGAGTAGGAGTTTTCATGCTAGGGTTATATCAAGTTGATGATGTTGATGCTTGTTCATTAGTATACTTTTTGGTTTAAAAAACTGTAAAGGCCATTATCATGTATAAACATGTAAGTTGCTCACATATTAAAGCTGGTTGGAAAATATTGATTACAAGTACTTGATTAATGCTTGCTAGGGCTATGGTAGTTCATGAAGACAATACATATAGAATTACAACAGTGCATTAGAGAGGGATTCACCATCTTGGTTAAAGTGATGATGTTGTCTATGATGTATTGCTACTATGACTTGACAGTTTATTAATTCTTTTGATCAGGTGTTACATATGTGCTATTGGCTAGAGTATGGGAAAAAGATTAATGTTTTCCTTAGAGTTCTATGTACTTAGGTTTGAATTGAGTCAAAGTGATTGGCTACTAAAGTTGTGACTATTGGAACACTGTTTACTTCCTTTAGAAGATCTTAATTAATGTTGTTGATTGTCAGAATCTTATATGAAGATATTTTCTCATTGCGATGTTGTTAGAGTTGATTCTAAGAATGTTTTGGCTGAGTAAGAAATATTTCATGGATATGTGTTGTTGATGGGCTCACATGTAGTAAGGCTTCATTATTGAGTATAAATTATGTAAATAGAATTGAGATTGGTTTTTTAAGAAGAGAGTATGGCTTGCCATTTGAAAATATTGATGAGCTAGGGGTTGATGTTCTATTGGGAAAAATTTATTATTGATCAGAGATTCATTGTAGAGAGGTTTTGGTTATTGAGATTGAGCATAGTGTTATATGTGGGCCTAGTTTGAAAATTGGATAAAACGTGTCCTACAATATTTATGTTTGATTCAGGTGGATCCAATGTGAAATATTTTTAAATGAGGTCCTGTTGACAGTGCTGGACCTACCAACATTCAAGAGGTCTCCCCGATATGTGGTCTCGATTAGACCTCATACCATTTGGGATAGGAGACCCATGCGAAATATGGCCCAGTTGTTGCTTATCTTAAAGATATGCCTTGAACCTAACTATCAACAAGAGAGAGGAATGCAAATATGCCTTCGAAAAGAAAGGGGGGTGTGCTTGGTGAGTGTTTGATCATATGTGTGTCAAATTTCTTTTACTGTAGAGGGGATGAAAAGTGAGCCTCTAAGAGAGAGGTAGTAGTACCACCCTAGTAGCGACACATATAAATAAGAAGGATCTATACAACATCAAGTAGAATAGTCCACAAAGATGCAAAAATTGGTGCAACCAATGTAATGAGGAGGATAGGTCCAATATCCAATTGAATAGTCCACGAGGATGTGAGTGGTAATAGAAATTATAGCACATTCTCAACATGATAAGTACCAAAATAACTAAAAAAGTTAAACTACTTTAGCACAGATGGAAGCAAACATGAATTACAAACATTCACATAATAGTCTTAAAA
This sequence comes from Pinus taeda, assembly GCA_000404065.3. NCBI lineage: Eukaryota > Viridiplantae > Streptophyta > Pinopsida > Pinales > Pinaceae > Pinus > Pinus taeda. Next base: position 32,668 of record APFE031662440.1, on the reverse strand, counting down.
TATCCATAATCCATGCATGATGAACGTGTTGGCCCATAGGAATTATTATATAAAGTAAAAAATTTAAGACACATGTATACAATGAAAAACACTAGCTCCAATAGTGGAGCGTTGGAGCCACTCCTTTCTCGTCAAAAGAACTAGCTTATCTCTATAATGCCTTACGGGAGGAGGCAATGTAAAAAGTCATTTTCTCTTATAATGAGGGTGGATATATAATAATGATTAAGTGATGCTTCACCTTCCTTACGACTCTTCATCTACCATCATGACTGTTTGACTTCCTATGAATTTTCAACTTTATTGACTCTTCATACTCCATACATGTCCTTTGGACTTCCACCTTACATTACATTTTTGAAACATAATTTACATCATTAACCACAACGGTGTGCCATATGAAAAATCATGACATGACATGACACTGCTGACATATACTTGCTGGATGATGTGGGAATGTCAAGCCATTGCTGCCACTATGTGTTGCAGGTATTCTTCTTTTCAGCGTTGCATGGCTTGGCAATAAGGGATCTTCAATGATCTCTAGCCTTGAATGGTGATTGTTGGGTGAAAATATTGTCGTTTAATTTTGTTGTAGTACTTTCCCAACTATTTAATTTTTCAATCCAAGGTTCGTAGCCTTACGAGGCACATGCACTATATATGCAGGACCGAAGTGGAACTAATCCAATCTAATCTAATCTAAATTACTGAAATCAAATTAATCTAGGAAGGCATTGAAACATTAACTGTAAAAGTAAGAAATTGCATAAGGGAAAAGCAATACAACATGTGAAGAATTTGAATGACAAACAACATATATGAGCTCACAGCGATAAAGATATCTTACATTATATTACAAGAACCAAATAACAAATCATGAAAGTGTAACAATAAAAGAATATGAATCAAAGCTAAGAATCCCCTTCTCCTAATTACAAAACTATCTCTTAAAGCTAATCTCTATTCTTTTTTTAAATGAAGAGAGAGCACTCTCTTATATACATGAAGAAGATAACCATCTCATAATTACATATCCAATATTCTCTCAAGCACTCTCAACTACTTTCCCATTATTACAAAATATGATCCCTTTGAATCCTCCACACATCTCTCACATATCTTGGATAATATATGCCAACCAAATCCTCCATGATGTTCTCCTTAGGAATAGGCTTGAATAATTATCTCCTTAATATGGTGGAGAAGATATTTGAGAAGTCTCTTGGAATTAATTCTTCCCATATTTCCTACACATTAAAAAACTCGCATACTCTTGAGATTTATATAAAAATATGTATATTTTCTAATATTTAATCATAAATTCACTTGTAATACAAAAATGAATAAAATGGAAAATAAGAAGGTGAAACCCAAATGTATTTATGAAAATGATATGATAAAAGGTTAATGGGATGATGAAATGTAAGGAATAGTGAAAGAAAAAGGTGAATGAAAATATGACATTTCTGAGTCCCAACATCCTCCCCGACTGAACTTGTTGCATGTCCTCATGCAACCATGCATGGGTCTCTTTAAGAACATTTGGCATCTTGAACTTTGGATTTACATGATGATGTCTTTTAATAATGAATGTTTCCAGGATATGTGAAAGGCATGAGTAACAACTTACATTTTCTTATGGTTGGTTCTTGTGTGACAACCATGAATACAAAGAATGTTGGTTCTTGTGTTAACAACATTAATTTCATTTTCTATTCTATTTTCTTCAATAATATTGTAAACACTCACTGGAAATCATAATGTGCATAAGAAAGCCCTTTTGTAATATTAATGAAGCATGCCAATATTGCGTATGAAGCAAAGTGCAACAAAGTATTGTTGGAAAATAAATGTTGGTGAATGGTAAATGAGAAAAAAAAATGGAGTGATAGTGGTGAAGAAATGGAATCATGGTAGTGAATATGTAGTGAATATAGTTCTCCCCCCCCAAACTGAGTTGGTTGCATGTCCTCATGCAACTTGACATGGCTCATGAAAGGAAATGTAGCATGGTGAGGGAATTTTCCAAAATATTCAAGTTAGCATATAAGGAATTGCATGATTAAAGATTATAAAAAAACATACCTCTAATTACCCAAGAATGATGAACTATGCAATAGGAATGTAGCTGTTGTTGCTGCTGGATTAGGAAAATGTGACTGTTAACTGGATCCTGGGAAATGAAGGAATCTAAACTGTTGATGTTGAATCATGGAAATGATAAATGTTGAAAGTGGAACTGTGGTACTGTCGTCGATCATATTGTGGTAACTACTGAGGGAGTCGTGAAAAAGTGTATATTCTTCACTTGCTACAAAACTTCTTGGTACAATTCTAATCATGCGAAAGAATGTGTTGATGTCGAGCATGAAAAGAAATCATTGGATTACCTGCCATTGATGAATGTCGCTAACCAATGCAAGGAAAACTCACCATTGATGTTAATGAGTGCCAAGGTACCCAAGTACATCTTGCGAAATGAGAATAAAGGGGTTGACGTTGAGCCATTTGCAAGATCTGACGATCAAGGGACATTGATGTATTCCCATGATTGTCAGCAAGAGAACTTGTCATTGAGGCATGAAAGTCTCAAGGTACCCAAAAGGAACTCTAGTCTATTTCCCAGATAAGGTGTTGATGTCGACGGGGCAAGACTTGTTGAAAGGTGGGCCTTAAGGAATCCCACATCAGTCAACGTGAGTTTGTACAAAGAGATTTGGTAGGACTATAAATGGAAAGAACTCACAGCAAGCAGTGTGGATCAGCATGGCGAGGAAAACAAGGCAATGTAATCATGGAAAGGGAATGAGTTTTATTCAGAAGGCAAACTAGAAGGAAATAAACTGAAAAGGATAAAGGAATGTTGATAAGGCAATGAAAAATGGGCTTCAACACCAGGATGGTTGATCAGCTTTGAAAGAGAAATGTTACAGTGTCACAACATGGATAATGGAAAAAGTGGAAATGTTGGTGTATCAACATGGTCGCTATATAACAGCAAACATCAAGAGGTGCAAATAGTTTGTGGATAATAGCAAATGTCATGATGTTTATCACGAGTTACATCTCCTTCAAGTTGTTTATCAAAGCATGTTTCTCAAAAAGTTCTGTGTTCTTTGAAAATCACTTCAGCAGCAAAATGCTATCATTTCTGAAACATGTCACCCACACTTGTTTAATAATCGATGGCTGTCAAAGCGACTTCAAGAAAACAAATTACTGTTAAGCGTAAAAACATGCATTCGTATTGTTTTTAGGAATTTATTAAAAAGTCCATTTGCAATTTTCATGGTTTTTTTTATTTTTTATTTTTATGTTGATAATACACAGCAAAAGAAAAGGCAAAAAGAAAAAAAAATAGGCAAAATCAAAGTCAGATCTCCATTCCTTGGCATGCTTTGCAAAGTATAGGAACAATGTCTCAGTGCTAGCAAATCTTCAGTTTCTTGCTGATTCATGTCACTTAAAGTTTTCTCTGCAAGATTGGACCTGTACATCATCAGATATAGTGGAATATTCAAAGCATTCAATTGTAGAGCATACGATCCTGGCATCATGAACATTAGTGTAATGAAGCAGTGTGTAAAATGGAGATAGTGAGCATGAGAAAACAATCAGCTTCCAACATAAAATCCAACATAAGCATAAGAATCGACATAAAGCTCGTGGGCCAATTTCTAGTTTCGTTTTGATGCAAAATCCTTTGTGAGTCAAACATCTCCTTTGAGTGGCTAGTGTCAGCAAAAATCCTGAAAAAAAAATGTTATAAAATCGTATATATCAAAATAAAATGTAACTCGTGGCTCAGCATAGTACATTCAGGGCTCCAGACTGAGTTTTTCTTTTAAAGATAATCCAACCCAATTTACAAGTGCGCCGGACAAGAAAGTAAATATGAGTTGTTTTTTTATTCTCATCAGTGATTTGTATTAAGGCTACTGTATTTTCATATCGCAAAAACTGATGACATTGTTTACATCTTTGGAGAATGTCCTTTTGAAGATTTTACTTTGATTGCTGCACGAGATTGCTATTATCACAACGTTCAATAATGTATTCATATATCTGCCAATTGGTTCTCTCTCTTTTATTTTCCATGGGAAAATATGTTGCTGCAATCTGCTGAGTGATCCCTCCTTCCTTACCTTCCTGCACATTTGTTCGACGGATACAACGGACAGGTGAGCGTAAATCATCTGAACTCCTTTTTTTGATAGCGCCTCTACCTTCCTTGTTTCTTGCTTCATTCCCAATGATCTGCTTACACACTTCTTCATTCAGTTCATATCAGGCTACGATGATGATCACCGATTTCCAAAGGGAAACTAGGTTTAGGTAGATTAACAAAATTCCCTGCGAAAGGTAGCAAGAGTTGTTAAAATAATATCATGGTATGGTGGTTTCATTACCTCTTTTGACTCGACAAGTTTATATCTCATGATAAGAATGCTTCCTCCAAGAGAAGCAATGGAGAAAAACTTGTAGCCAGAAAGGAAGGGATCCTTCTAATAAGCAACAGCATAAATCATTTAATCTCAATTTACGAAGACGAATCCATAAAAATAGTGATACTGATGGGATTTCGTTCCTACTATCTTGAGATGCCAAAGATAATGTAACAACCTGTGGATTTTGGCCGATATTTTTTAATCAACATCTGCATAGTATCCCAAATTAGGTGTGAGAATTAATGACAGAAGATAATCCCATCTTTCGAAATATGTAAACAAAGAAATAAGAATTATGTTTTAATTTATTGTGCTTTCATTTATTTGTTGCTTATCGTTTTGGTTGGTTTGTTTTTGCAGATTGTAGGTTTATGAACAATGGGCAAAGAGATGGGTGGATACTGGTGCATGATGAGGCATCTTTGCCAATTTTGCATTTCTGGAGTAGTCTAATGGTGATCCAACGTCTTTCACAAATCATCGATGAGACAATGCACAGAGGAAGAATCTGCGATTCTTGGTGACTGTCGATGCAGCCTTGAATGTTCCATCTTGAACCTTTCACAAATTCCTTCCGTACACTGTCGACTGTTCTTATTTGTTTGTTTTAATCTTTTTTTGTTTTTTTAAGATAGGGTTCGTTGTTTAATGCACTTGCGTTGTTGAATTTTAGTTTTTTTTTTTTTTTTTGCATTATTTTCATGAATGTTTTATTTGTTTTTTGTTGTTATTTGTTTTTGATTTCTTTTTTTTTAATATGTTTTGGTTGTTTATATATATATATATATTATATATATATATATATGTGTTTAATGTTTTTCATGGTTTGTATTCTATATATTTTTATTTATTAATGTTTTGTTTTATTGTGAATTTTTTAATCAATTAAAACTAAAATTTAGAAAGAAACTAAACTTTCTCTAAACTTATTTAATTTTTTTTTTAACAAGTGGATACAGTGATTTCCATATTGAAATATGTTTTTGATCAAGCATATTGCAAAACATGAATTTATTTAATCCTAAAATTAGTCAAAATCATCCCTATTTTCTGATCCTCGTGATCGCACTAAGCGCGGAGGAGAGCATACTTATTCTAGGTAAAAGCAAAAAATGAAAACCTACCTACTCTATACTAATTAGAAAAAATTAGTTACGTGTAATTAAACTTCCAATGAAGCCATTCACATAGTAGTAACAACAATATATCCAGTAGCAATTTTCTAAATAATGGATGAAAATATTTGGGAGTGAATGAGTCTAGTTGTTGTAACTGCAAATCAACTAAAAAATAAAAAGATGAATCTAATCTAGTACTTACCTGGAACCATGTTTGATAAAGCTTTGATAAGCACAGTTTCTCTCACTTAGATCATGTTGTAAATCCTCTTCTTCTTCTCCGATCTACTGTTCTTCTTCTTCGAATTCCTGTTCGAATGATTGTTCGCCATCAAATACGTAGGATTCTTCAGATATTGAATCTTCATTTATTTCTTGGGGAGTAGTTGAAATTTCAATTCTTGTCAAGATCTCCTTTTCCAGGAAAGAGGAGATTTTGACTTTTGCAAGGATCTCAGTGAGTATTTCCAAGCTAACACTCATTATAGAACCATGTTGAAAGAGATTCTAAAAACAAAGTGATAATAATTGTCTGAATTTTTAATCCTTTTTTAGTTCACAAAAACTCTTCCAAATCAGCACACTAAAAATTGAATTAAAAACAAAAGGACCACAGAAATAATCTTGAATTCAATACTCAATTAAACCCTCTTACAAGGACTGCTCATTAATTGAGTAATCCAATTCTTCAACTATAACCATGAACCATGAATTCATCGAACACTCTTCACAGTTGCGAAAATCAAACACACTTGCAAATATTGAAATTCACACTTGCATAAATGTAAACACACCCTACATGCCCTCATCCATAAGAGGTCGAGCCTGTTATGGTATCTCGAATGCGATGTGTAGGTTGTTCCCCACGTCTTACTTCCTTAACACCTCAGAGTTAGGAACATGTCTAAACACACTTGCATGAAAAATCAAACTAAACTTCAATCCATCGTGCCTCCCCAGAAACGGCGCCAAAATGTTGGGTAAAAATATTGTTGTTTAATTTTGTTGTAGTATTTTCCCAACTATTTAATTTGTCAATCCGAGGTTCATAGGCTTACGAGGTACATGCACTATATATGCAGGACCAAAGTGGAACTAATCCAATCTAATCTAATCTAAATTACTGAAATCAAATTAATCTAGGAAGGCATTGAAACATTAACTATAAAAGCAAGAAATTGCATAAGGGAAAAGCAATACAACATGTGAAGAATTTGAATGACAAACAACATAGGTGAGCTCACAACAATAAAGATATCTTACATTATATTACAAGAACCAAATAAAAAATCATGAAAGTGTAACAATAAAAGAATATGAATCAAAGCTAAGAATCCCCTTCTCCTAATTACAAAACTATCTCTTAAAGCTAATCTCTATTCTTTTTTTAAAATGAAGAGAGAGCACTCTCTTATATACATGAAGAAGATAACCATCTCATAATTAAATATCCAATATTCTCTCAAGCACTCTCAAATACTTTCCCATTATTACAAAATATGATCCCTTTGAATCCTCCACACATCTTTCACATATCTTGGATAAGATATGCCAACCAAATCCTCCATGATCTTCTCCTTAGGAATAGGCTTGAATAATTATCTCCTTAATATGGTGGAGGAGATATTTGAGAAGTCTCTTGGAATTAATTCTTCACATATTTCCTACACATTATAAAACTCACATACTCCTCACATACTCTTGAGATTTATATAAAAATATGTATATTTTCTAATATTTAATCATAAATTCACTTGTAATACAAAAATGAATAAAATGGAAAATAAGAAGGTGAAACCCAAATGTATTTTATGAAAATGATATGATAAAAGGTTAATGGGATGATGAAATGTAAGGAATAGTGAAGAAAAAGGTGGATGAAAATATGAAATTTCTAAGTCCCAACTGTGATCACAAACTGGTGCCCCTTTCCTTTCTCTTGATTGATTAACTTGTGTACTCAACTACAAGATTGTCATTCAGCATGTTGCACCCCTTCATCTCTTTCTTAATTATCTTTCCATGGCATAATAAGGTAATTGTTTCTTCAATTCACTCATAATGAGATGACATCAGTGCGAAAACCCCCTAGTTTAAGATTGTGCATACTAATCCATTAACTGAGCTGGGTCTGGATGGAAGGCTGTGTAAAGGGCTCGATGACTATGTAGTTGCTTAATGCAAGAAGTCAAGGGGCACATTAAGCCTTGAGACTGTGTAGTGTGCAATTCAGGATGGGTCGAGGGGACAAACTGCACAGTTTTGAGGGTTAGTGTGGCAAGTTGAGGGGATGAGCACTCTGTGAGCACATTGCATAGTTCTGGGAGATAGGAGAGTTTGGGCCATTTCAAATTTACATAGTTTAGGAGCTTAAGGATGAGTTTGATGCTAGAGACTACGCAGTGCACAGTTAATGTTATGCTCTTAACCTGCAAGATGATACTGGAATACCCAATACGTGAAGAAATATACCCAGAACATAGAACAATGAGAAATAACAACAAGTATTTTATTATTAAAAAAGCAATGTTCACTTGCCTCTTTGAAGGGGGAACCTCCAATAGAGTTGAGCTCAATTACAAAATAAGACATGATGCTCCTCGAGGGGAGTCTCTATCCTTTATATAGGATTCATACATGCAATACCATGGGGCAATACCATGGTTCTTATTAATACCATCTATCTAATACCATGGCCCATTTGCAACTAATTGTGGTCCCTTCGTTAAATGTGAGTTAACCACTTACAATTATTAATATGGGCTTTATTGACCTATTACATAAATAAGGGGGTTAGGGTTGGACCCTAACATGCCCTCCCCCATAAGAATAGACTTTTCCTCAAGGGTGAAGCTACCGAAACTGTTGAAGGATAGTGGTTGGCTCCCAGGTTGCATCTTCCAAAGAGGTGTCCTTCCACTTGATGAGGACTTCCTTGATCATGCAGCCACACAAGTGTCGTTCTCATGTATCAAGAACCTGTTCAGGTTGGAGCCAGATTGACCCTTCTTCATCCACTTCAGGTAGACTAGTTTGAATTCTGCAATGGTTCCCAATCACTTTCTTGAGGCATGAGACATGGAATACTGGATGGATTTTTTGTAGTGGGTGGCAAAGCTAGCTTGTAGGCGACTTCTCCAATGTGCTAAAGTACTTGATATGGTCCTTAGAATTTTTGAGATAATTTCTAACAACCCTTGTCTTTGAGTGATGTTTGCTTATATGGTTACAGCCTCAAAAATACCTGATCCCCTTCTTGAAATTGGCATTCAAAGCGATGTTGATCTGCCTATTGCTTCATGCAGTTTTGGGCTTGATGAATATTTTCTCTAAGGTGTGCTAGCATGGTTGTGCAGTTCTATAGGAGTTGATCCACTGCTTGTACCTTTGAGCATCCCTTGATATAAGTAGGGGAAGAAGGGAGTTGACCATAAACTACTTCATATGGAGTCATTTTGGTGGTGGCATGATAATTGGTGTTATACCACCATTCAGCTAGAGGTAACCACTATACCCAGAGATGTTGCTTTTCTGAAGTGAAACACCTAAGGTAGGTCTCCAGACATTTGTTGACGGCTTCAGTTTGACCATCAGTTTGTGGATGATAGGAAGTATTGAGTTGTAGTTGGGTACCTTGTAGTTGGAAGAATTCCTGCCAAAAGTTACTGGTGAAGATCAGATCACGATCAGACACAATGGAAGTGGGCATGCCATGCAATTTGAAGATCTAATCCATGAAAGATGAAGGGACCAAAGTCGGAGCAAAAGGGTGGGGTAGGGTGCAAAAATGAGCATACTTAGAAAGTTTGTCCACAACCACCATGATGATTGACTTGTTTCCTAACTCTGGAAGACTTGTAATGAAATCCATAGAAACCTCCATCCATATTGAGGCCAGGATGGGCAATGGTTGTAATGTGCCTGGGGATTTGACTATTTCTCCTTTGTGGCACTGACAGATGTTGCATTCAGCTACAAAAGTAAGAATGTCCTTTTTCATGCCTGTCTAAAAAAATGATCTTCAAGTGCGACCATACGTCTTCTGAAAGCCGGAATGTCCTGCATTGGGAGATGAGTACAACTCCACCAGAATGTGGCTTTTGAGCATGGATGTTGGTGATATTACGACTCTATCCTTGTAGCGAAGAATCTCATCCTGCCACGAGTAGCCGTTGTGGAATTAGGATCTGCCTACAATTGATTAATGAGTTGGGAGAGCCAGGGATGTGAAAACCATTCCTTGTGAACCTCTTCAATCCATTCTAGAATGGGAAGGGAAATTGTGAGCAGGGTACTTTCCTCCTCAAATTGGCGAGATAACGCATCTGCTACAATATTTTCGCGCCCTTTCTTGTAAATTATCTCATAATAATATCCCAACATTTTAGCGATCCATTTATTTTGTTGTGTGGAGGATATACATTGCTCCAAAAAATATTTAAGGCTTTGATGGTCTGTACGGATTTGAAAATGTCGCCCCAATAAGTATGGTCGCCAGGTATCTACTGCATGTAAGATGGTCATTATCTCATTCTCATAAGTAGATTGTCCCAAATTCTTCCCACTTAGTTGTTCGCTCATGAAGGCCAAGGGTTTACCTTCCTACATTAAGACCGCCCCAATACCAGTACCAGAAGCATCACATTCAATCATAAAATATTTGGTGAAGTCAGGTAATGCTGAAACTAGAGTGGAACACATGGCATGTTTGAGAGCTGTAAAGGCCTGTTGTGCTTCATCATTCCAGAGGAATCAATTTTTCTTGAGGAGTTGAGTGAGGGGCCTAGCAATGCGACCATAATTGCAGACAAATTTGCAATAGTAGCCTGTGAGACCCAAAAATCCTCTCAAGCTCTTCAAGGTCTTTGGTTGAGGCCAATCCTGCATTGCCTGGATCCTTTTGGGGTCCACCCTAACACATTCATGCCCCACAATGTGGCCCAAATACTCAACTTCTTCCATGCCAAAAGAGCACTTGGACATCTTGACAAATAATTTATGCTTGCAGAGTAGTTGTAAGAGTAGATATACATGCTGAAGATGTGTGGCCCAGGTACAACTATAGATGAGGATGTCCTCAAAGAAAACAAGGAAAATTTTTCTGAGATATGTTTTGAGCAGGTGGTTCATAAGGCTCTGAAAAGTAGATGGGGCATTACAAAGACCAAATGGCATGACCAGGAACTCATAATGGCCTTCATGAGTTCGGAAATCAGTATTTGGAATGTCTACTTCTTTCATGCGTATTTGGTGATAGCCCAAGCGAAGGTCGAGCATATTAAAGAATTGAGCCCCATTTAGTTCATCCAGCAAATCATCGACAACCAGGATGGGAAATTTACCTTTGACTGTCAACTTATTGAGGGCTCTAAAGTATAGACACATATGCCATTCCCCATCTTTCTTGAGCACCATGACCATTGGCGATGATTAAGGACTAATGTTGGGACGAATGACGCCTGCTTCCAAGAGTTCCTTGATTATTTTTCCAATTTCATTCTTTTGGATGAACAGATATCTATATGGGTGCACATTTGGTGGTTGGGCCCCTGGGACCAAATTAATGCTATGATCATGCTCCCCTCTCAAGGGTGGAAGCTCTTGAGGCTTGTCAAAGACTGGCAGATGGTTGTTTAAGATCTGTTGCATCTCAGGATGAATATGAAGAGAATTGGGTTTGAAGGCCTGGATGGCATTAAATTGGGCTATAACTCCATGGTGGCCCTTTCTTAACAATTTTTCCATCCAATGTGAGTTGATGATAGAGGGAGCTCCCACTTGGAGTTCGTGGAGGGTATGTGTGTGGTTGTCTTGTTAAAGCTCATATATAACTCCTGGAAATTCATTGTGATTGGGCCAAGTGTGCAAAGCCATTTAGCACCTAGGACAATATCGCACCCCCTCCCATTTGTATGGCAAACATGTGGGTCATTAACTGATAATCCCCCATCTAAAGTTTCACATTTTCACAGCGGCCTTCACATTTCATTGTCCCCCCATCAGCAATTTGGACTTGGAAGTTAGAAACTGCTTAGACAAAACAATGCACTGCTTCCATGACTCTTTGATGGATAAAATTATGTGTACTGCCACTATCAATCAAAACTACTACTGGGCAATGCTTAATAAAACCTCTTATTTTGAGAGTTTGGGGAGAAGAAATCCCTGCCAAAGCATGCATCGAGATAAATGGTTCTTCAGGTACATTGTCCGGCTAGTTGTCCTCTTCTTCTTCCTCTGGTTCCTCAAGTGGTGGGGCTTCCTCCAATGAACTGTGATCAGTAGCATCAATTTGAAAGAATTTGGGCTCCTTGCATTTATGCCCAAGGGAGTATTTCTCATCTCAGTAGTAACACACTCCTTGCTTTCTTCTTTCCACCATTTCTACTGGTGACACCTTTTGAACCTTGAGTGTTTGGGTAGTGCTTTGAGCCTATGTGGGGCGACCCTTAACGATGAAATTTGGGCAATTGGACTGGGCCACTAATGCACGTTCTACTTCATGAGCTATCCTGCAAGAATGCAGCCATGAGCTACGGTGGTGCAGTCAGACGTGGGCTTGTATGGCCTCTTTGAGACCACTGACAAAACATTCCACGTAGAACTCATCGTGTAGACCTCCAGTGTGGAAAGCTAAGGCTTCAAAGGCTGTAATATATTCGTTCACTGTTCCTATCTAACGAAGCTTAGTGAGATGACCCAAAAAATTAGATTCATGGTCAAAGTGATTTATAAGAGCTTTTTTGAATGTCTTCCAAGTCAAGGGCCTTCCATAGCAACATTGATGCCATTTCCACCATTGCCATCTTTCATTGTCTAAGTACATGATACCCACACTAAGCTAAGTTGCATCATCTAGGATGTAACTCAATGTGAAATATTGCTCCATTTGTGCTATCCATGCGGCCAGGTGAGAGCCATCAAATTTATACATGTCCAGCTTGGGTGGTCGCGGATGGGATTGTTGGTGGGTGCCAAAGAGGTGAACAGACTGGCTAGACTTGCCCTCAATGTTTTCATTGCCAATATATGCCTCCGCACATTCCTCCACCTTTCCATTTGAGAGTGTTTCATTTAAGTTCTTCAGCTGCAACATGACATCTTTCAATTGTTATTCAAGGTTGTCAATCCTCTCATTGGCCATAGCTTGAGCTCTAGTTTGTACTATGCATTGATCCGATGTACTTGAAATTTGGGACCGCCAGAAATTTTTGGCACTAACAATTGAATGGTACCACCTTACTCAGCTCATCGACCTGATTCTTATGGGATAAGTATCCAATAAGCATCCCAGGGGATCTCAAACTTTTTTTTTTTTTTTTACTTCGAACGGAGTTGTACTCCTTGCTTAGGAATAGTACAGTAGCCGAATCCCAGAAATGTCAATGCTGCCCAAATTCCTACGAAAATCATGCCTAGGTATAGGAACCCACACAATTAGTCAGATCTGAATGGCGGATCTGATTGTTGCAACGACTACAGAGCCCAAACTTCTAGATCTGGATGGCGATCTGATGGATTTGAATGGTTGATATAATAGATCTGAACTACGGAACTGATTGCTACTGTGGATTTGATGGATCTGATAGATCTGAATGGCTAATCTGAGAGATCTGAATGGTGGAACTGATTGCTGCTGCTGTGAAAAAACCCCACCTGTGAGATCTGATTTGGCAAAGATTATGCATGATCCAGAGATAGAGAAGGGAACTATGGTTTCCAGGAGTGTCAAGTGCTATAGATCGCAATATACATAAGGGTCTGACAGTAGTACTCAGCCCAATTTTTTAGGGCACTAACCAAGGAGGATCAACCATACCCTTAGTCGTACAACCCGACTACCCTATTGCACATGTGAGTAATTTCTCCGAGTGTTGTTCTTAGTGTACTGTAGTAGCAAGACGGCCAACGGTTTATCTATGGCGAGGTTTCAAGGGAGATAGGGAGCTTCCGATATACCCAGAGGGTACGTGGAAGACAGTCCATGTGCGGTTCTGTCTAATGCGCTACTACTCGAAGGGGTACCCACAGGGGTTACAAGGGAGTCCAACAAGCGTGACCACCTCTTGTATTTCCTGCGTGCATACCTCCCCAAATCCGTAGGTTTATGCGGTCAACGATAGATCTCGTGGTTTAAAGAAGCCAAAACACGTCTCTAGCCAAAAAAAAAATTGCTAAAAATTGGAGGTCCCACCAGCCCTAGAAAGTGCTCCGATACAACTTGTTATGCTCTTAACCTACAAGACGATACCAGAATACCCAATATGCGAAGAAATATACCCAGAACATAGAACAATGAGAAATAATAGCAAGTATTTTATTATTCAAAAAGCAATGTTCACTTGCCTCTTTGAGGGGGCAACCTCCAATAGAGTTGAGCTCAATTAAAAAATAAGACATGATGCTCCTTGAGGGGAGTCTCTATCCTTTATATAGGATTCATACATGCAATACCATGGGGCAATACCATGGTTCTTATTAATACCATCTATCTAATACCATGGCCCATTTGCAACTAACTGTGGTCCCTTCATTAAATGTGGGTTAACCACTTACAATTATTAATATGGGCTTTATTGACCTATTACATAAATAAGGGGGTTAGGGTTGGACCCTAACAGTTAAGGTCAAGTTGGGAGAAACAATTGCATAATTATAGGAGTCAAGGCCAAGGCTTGAGCACAGAAATTGTGCAGTGAAATAGTCCTAGGAGGGAGGAACTGTGCATTGGATAGTGACAAGAGGGAAGTTCACAGCAGAGGACTGAGACTACGTAGTGCACAATTTAGGGAGGTTGGGTGTAGTTAGGTTGCTTGGTTGGGAAGCTTTCCAGGAAATGACTAAGTGTGGGATCAGTGAGGCTAATGTGAACAATGATACAACTTTGACTATGATTACACACTTAAAATACTTGATGACACAACAACATAGATCATCTAGGACACATGACAATGAATTTTGCTCTATGTGACATCATTATGACAAGTGAAACACTTAAGATATACTTTGCGACGACCGTGATGACTGTTGGAATAATGATCCATTTGAAATTATTAAAATTGTTATTTTTTGTGAGAGAAATTTATGGAGCAATTTGCAGAGTGATTTGTGAGGGATTTGTGGAGTGATTGTTAGGATATTTTTGGAGATGATTGAGAGACTATAGGAGATGGCAGATTCCTGAGACCTCTCTTCACATGTATAAATATCTATTTTTGATAATCAAATTAGCAGAGAGTCTCATTTACATTATAGTTAAATGTTTTGCTCTGTAATTTTGCAGGTGTAATTCTTCATTTGGCTTCAGAGCCATTAGAAAGTGTTTGAGAAATTTGTGAACTTGAAACTTGTGTGAATGCATAAAGTACGTAAATGTTGAAGTCAGATAGTGTGAATGTTGTAATCTCTGTGAGCAACATGTGTATAAGTCAAAGTCTATGAGCAGTAAGAGCATACTACCATGTATTGAGAGATAAAAAAAAAAGGCCAAGTAGGGCTTGTCCATGTCTGGATGATCATGCCATTAATCTCTATAAATATTTGGTTGAATGAATTTCAAATGTGCATTTGAATCTATATGTATTTTGTGTCTTTATTTGGGAAATTCTTTTGAATGAATTTCAAATGTGCATTTGAATCTATATGGATTTTGTGTCTTTACTTGGGAAATTCTTCTGGATTTTGTGTCTTTATTTGGGAAATTCTTTTGAATGAATTTCAAATGTGCATTTGAATCTATATGGATTTTGTGTCTTTATTTGGGAAATTCTTTTGATAATTGACTGGGTATTATATGGATTGGATCTCTCAAATGATCACTAGGAAAATGAATCGAAATGCTACATAGAATTTTCTAGTGGAATATTGAGAGTTGTGTCTAGCAGGGAATCACTCTTTATTGCCCATGTTTAAAGATGAAATGGATTTTCTCTAATAGAAGTCATATAATCTTAGGCAACACCAGATCATGAAGTTTAGATGGGGATTTGAATATGCCCAATTGGAACGCAATCCTGGCAAGGTAAGATTGCAGATATATACTAATTCAAATTCCTTATATTCGAAATTTGTATGGAAATGAGTGAAGTTACTCTTGAAGAAATAGCAACTTGAATATTTTGAATGTAAATTCAATTAAGGAATCTACCTTGGAAGGTTTATGCTGGAGCGAATTGTAGCTTCATGAGTTAATGAATATTGAGTATTCTATTGATGAAGTGTGTTAGTGTTAGTGTCTTCACACTGCCATCAGTGATCAAAATTACTCTTTTGCATTTCATATTAGGTGTCCCATTCTGATGAGTTGCACTCCATTAGGTCATGGATCAACTGATGGTAGGGTTTCATTTCATTTTTCCCTCATGCTATATACCTACTGACCTTTTTCACATATCTTTTCAGTCATTCATAGTCATTCCAGTTCATTTCATTTATAAAAACTAGTCATAGGGTTTAGTTTCACTAGGTCCTAGGGTTTTTCGCCATGGTCATTCAAAATGAATAAAAAAGGTCAGCAGACACATGAGGAGGTTAAAAAAGTTCAGAAGATCATAATTTCCTTTTTGTAAGCTAAATAAAGCTCTTTAACCTCAAAACTTGTTTTGAGGTAAAACAGAGCATTTATATTTTATTATTTTATTTTCATGTAATTCAATGTAATTGTATGGTTTCTATAAGTAATAAATATTCCTAAGCTACTCCTGGTCACCTGGTGACATTGCCTTACTCCCGCCACTGCAAAAAAGTCAAATAAATTAGCATCAAGTCCACCTATCCAAAGCCAAAAGGTCAAATATCAGTGAAACAGAGCATTTCAAGAAAGCACATAAAACATTATGAAGTGGGTTTTGAGAAAAGAAAAATCAAAAGGGTTATAAAGTTATAAAAGGCCATCTATGTTTATGTCACCTCATTGTTGAAGTGGAATTGCATTTGAGAACCCCAAAAAGAAATTTTTAGTTGTTATTGGGCAAAGGGAAGCAAATCGAGGTATTTTTCAAGAAAATCGTAAGCGTTGCACACCTATCAGCAAGTGCTACGCATTGGATGAGCTACGCACCTGAGAGCTTCTGCTAGTGTTAAATAACACGGGCGTTGTGCATTGGATTGGCGCTGCGGACCTGTTGAGCGCTCCCAAAACACTGCCAAACGCTCCTAAATTGCCTCAAACCTCTTCAAACCTTCAAAGCTCATCCCCTTTACAAGTAAGTATTATTTCCAATCTTGCTCAAGAAGAATTTATGCACTTGTTTTGTGGGGAGCTTGTCTCTTAAAAAATAAACCCTAGCTGTCATTAAACATTTCCAGAATCCACTATTTTATTTATTGTCACTCCTTACTTTCTTGTTGTTCCCTAAAAACATAACCCCTACACAATTTTCCCCAAATATTATTCCCTTCATGTTTTACCATTCCCACACATAACACTCCCAAACCCTACTCACATGCATAATCCCTGAAACCCTATATCCTATATACAAACCCTTCACTCCCTTAATCCCCATTTCTCCTCACTCATTCCCCTTCTTTTTGAAATCTCTTCATACTCATCACTCACCCACACTACTCATTCATTTCTCACCAACATTTACAGTCATTAAAACCAATGGACAGTGATTATGAAACTGGGGAAGATACCCTCAGTGATAGCTCTAGGGAAATAAATTTGCAGCAAAAGAGACCTCACAAAGGGGGAAGGATAACCAGGGAGGAGCCCATTAGTCTGAGAGAATTACTTGCTTATCCACTTTCCATTTCATGTTTCAAGCATCAGCCTTGTTATGGTTTCTGTGAAATGGTGGAGAGGGTAAAATTCCATCATGAATTAGCAAGACTATTTGTGACACAACTGGAAAATAATGAAGTAAAACTTGTTGGAGTTACCTTCACTCTGTCACCTACTATCATTTCAGAGGCTACAAGAATTCCTAATGTAGGTGAAAAATGGAACAAAGGGTAGCACATTGACATGGATTTCTATGAGCCTTACATCAAGGCTACATACCTTGGCAAACTAGAAAGAGTGTTTCCCTTCAAATTCTTGGAGGAGAGGTTTGCTCCACTCCTGAAGATCATCATTAAATATTTTACTTGTGAAGGTAGGTTTTCAAGGTTGTATGCCTACCACGTTAGATTATTGATGTATTTTACTAGAGTGATAATGATGGATATTCCTTACTTCATGTTCTGGAATATTGAAAAGATGGCACACTATGTTAAGAAAAATCCATATCCCCAACAACTGAATAGCATCTACCACTTCTCTGTGATCAAGATCATTGTCTTACATTAGTTGAATCTACTAGATATACCATGGGAAACCTTCATTTCTCATGAGGTGTTCAAATTTCCTCAAATATTTTCACGAGTGCATCAGGAGGAAGGTGAACCTTCAGGACATGAACAAGAAATAGAAGCTGAAATTGTTGGAGTGCCAATGTTTTTCACTTATGAGAGAGGCACTAGGAGACTTTTTGCAGCTGCCAGGTGAGTATTATCTCCACAAGGAGTGGAAGGGGTCTCGCCTTCATCTACAGGCCATAGGAAAATGCTATATCCACAAGGAGTGGAAGGGACTTTGCCTTCTTCTTCAGCAAAACGGGTACATGTTGGGCGGCATAGAAAGGACAAAGGTAAAGCCAAAGGAAAAATGCAAGAAGAGGATCCTAGTGATGAGCAAGAGAGGGACTTTGACCTTGTTGTTCATGAGGAGACACGGGGAATTAATGTCATTGATGTTGAGACTCAAAGCACACAGATAACTAAGGACATCATCAAGAAACAAGAGGTTGACATTCAAGCCTTTTCAGTCAATTTGGAAAGGGCAAAGTGGATCATCAATTACCTTGAGCGGGAAAACAAGCAATTAACTAAAAAACAGGTTATCATGGAGTTGCAAATGATTAGAGAAGAGAGGAAAGAGGCAAAGAAGGAAAAGGTAAAGATGACCTCCATTGAACAAGAAATTAAGAATGACTAAGAAACTTGGTTAGAGAGGGTGAACATTCACCTTCAGAAGCTACTTGAGAAGGCCAATAAAGAAAAGAAAATGCTTTGCCACATGGCCTATCACTATATGACCCGGAACAAGATATGTAATATAAGGATAAGAAAGCTTAAGGAAAGACCGAGGAAGGCTTAGAGAAGCAAAAAGAAGAAAAACAAATTAGAAATCCTAGCTAATGCCTCATTAGCTCATCAAAGCAGTGCATGAGGGTGCCTGGTGCCAATTTTGGGACAGTTTTGATCAAATTTGGTAATTTTCAAACTTTGAATTTTGAAACACAGGAAATCCTGCTTTTGACTATTTGTTGGAAAAATGGCTTACATATTTGGATTCATCATAAAAAAATAACCAAACCTAAAAATTTTCAGCAAATTTGGAGCAAATATTGGTCACCTAAAGGTCAAAAAACCATAAAAAATTACCTCTCTTCCACTTTTTTGACACATGGGAAGAAGTCTTCGGAGATTCCAGAAACTAGACAAGTAGAACTTTCCAACAAGCCATCTTGGGTTCAATTTGGTTAAGGGGAAGGCCCCAAAAATTGGCTTGGAAAAAGTGTTGCACATAGGATCAGAGGCGCTATGCATAGGATGGATTTTGTCAATTTTGCCCAAAAATCAAAATTTCGCCTAGCTTTTCTATAATTTAAATTTTACTCTCCTTTTGGATGAATATATTAATGTAAATTATAGTATGGTGTGTAAATATAATTGAAAAATGACTTTTGGGGATAGATTCATCATTTTGAGGTGGTTTGAGGTTGAATGAATTAGTTTCCATGGTTTTAGAGGCATGTTGTTCCACTACATATATTCCTGTTCTTAGTTTAGATATGGTTGAAACCACCCCTCTTCTCATGGATTCAACCCCTAATGGCTAGCACAGGTGGTTTAGTGCCTATATTATGTACTTTCTTAGTCATTTGTAAAGGTTGGACTTTTGTGGATGCTTTGAGCTTCATTATACGCTTATAAGCAGTTTGGTAAGGAAATAAACTAGGATTTGCAGTGATTTTTGTGGGATTCTTGTGATAATGTGTTTTTGCATTGTTTCTTCTTCTGTAATTAGTTTTTCTCATGTGTTATGTGTGCCACAATATTATTCATTCTTCTAATAAAATGAAATCAAGATAGATAGGTGGAATACATTGGTTACAGTGCTCTACCTTGGGAATTCATTTATTTTTTTGTGTTTTCTACTGTTTGAAGAGGAAGCATGATCTGCATGCCCTCCTCAGACCCTCACCAGTCTTATACCTACCATCTCACTCATTTTCAAGTGCCAAAACACCTACCTACCTCGCCCCACTGAACACCCTGCAATTCTGACTTGATTTCTCGGACCCAAAGTTTCCTGCTCCATTTGATCCAACAAAAAAAACCTTCAAAATCAACCAAAACCTTAGAGATACTATACCTAAACTAAAATCCATATTCAAATCAGTCATCTCAACTGAGATTGACAAAGAGAGAGCCCTCTCCCGACCTGGTAGGGCTAGCTACCAAGTTAAGCTTGGTTTGAGGTTATCCTAAGATTGCCTCCCTTCAGCCTGAGGTCAATCTAGGCTCTAACAAAGTGCATGTAAAGAAACAATGTCAGTTGATATTTAATTTGTTTGAATCCTGCCTTCATATAAGACATACTGCGTTGAATTATGCATTTAAGAAAAATGCACTATGGACTAAGCATTTGAGAAAGATGCACTCTGGAGTAAATCATTGAAGGTATGAGTGGGTTTTATAAGTATGTTATGTTCCATAAGTTATTCATTTTATAAGGGAACGTATGAATTTAAACGTAATAGAGAAGCAGAGATAGTGACTCGAAGGAGAGAGGATAAGTGTTCCTTTATATTTTATTATATTTTTAAGTAAACATGATAATGAGGTTATGCTCATGGTGATGAAGCCATTGTTCATGAAGTTTTTTTCAAGTGTGAATGCATGTACTTGGTTGTATATGTAAAAATAAATTGGTGTTGGATACATTTGGTTGTCATAGTAAAAGTTAAAAGTAGAGACTTATAGTTAAAGTGAATGTTAAGCAAAGTTAAAGACAAAGGGTTGAGTTCAAAGTTAAAATTAAGAAGTTTAATTAAGTTTAAATTTAAAGTTAAGTTGAGTTTAAGTTGAGAGTATTTTTGAGTTGAGTAATTTTGATTCATAAAGAGCATTTTCAGTGGTACCTGACATCTAAATATTTTTTTTTATGCGGGTGCATTATCGGTTGAACCCGACACTCTGTTCTTCATCAAGCGAGTGTGTTCAAGTGAGCACGATCAAGCACATGCGAAACAATTAGCACTGAAAAAATGGGAAAAGGAGGGAAAAGTCTACAAAATGCAAATTATGAAATTGAAATGCTACAACAGGATCTTGATGATGCACTTCACCAAATTGACAAACTAAATAAACAATATAAACATGACAATTCCATAAGATTTTTTTAAAAACTATGTTGATTCCACTAGAAATCACATAAATAAGAAAGAAGAAAGTTTGTTTTCCCTGATGAATATATAAGTGATCTCTTAAAACTTAATGATAAGAAATATCAATTGATAGAAGCTTTGCAACAAGAATTAATGACAAAAGAAAATGTGTTGTCAACATTGGAAGGAGAAGTAAATCAATTAAGTCAAGAGAAAGAAAAATGTGATTCAACATGTGATACAAGTGACCTCATAGTTGATAGTGATTGTGATGCTAAGAATGAAAATGTTTATGTATCTCTTGTATGTTATGAATTTGAGGATGATAGTTCAAAAAGTTAATTTCATGTTGAAGGTGATGAATCTCAAACTAAAGATGGTGAAATTAGAAATTTTGAAAAACATCCAAAGGGAATTGGTTCCAAACTTCTTAACAAAATGGGTTGTGATGGAAGATATTTAGGAAAAGAAGGTCAAGGTATTCAAAAACCTATACAAATAAGTGTAAGAACAAAGTATGAAGGCCTTGGTTATGAAGGACACATGAGTGATGTAGCTAAAAAATTTGTCAAAGGAGAGACATTGATAACAGGTGAATCATATAACAATACAACAAATCAAATGAATAAGAAAGATCAATATTGCAATCATTGTGGAAGGAAAGGAAATCTACAAGATAAATATTGGAATCTACAAATCTGCAATATTTGTGGTCAAACAACTCATGATCATCATAAGTGTTGGAATAAGGATATATCAAACCCCCATATAAAAATACAATGTGGTTGGATTGATGTAAATGAATGGAAAAAGGTTTTCTTTTATGTTGAGAGGTTTCTACAAAGTTAATCTTCAATTATACAACAATATCTCTCAAATAGTGTTCTTGAGTTAGTTGGTTCCCTAAAAGTTAATTGTTATTAAGGAAAGAGTTGTTTCTTGAGTCAAATTAAGCATGAATAGTCCTTGTAATGGTTCATGGTAATCCAAAAACCACTTTTTAATGTCATAGGTAGGTTCATGGTCAACCAAAACCACTTGATATAATGAATGGTTCATGGTTAGCCAAAACCATTTGATGGTTAGTGATAAGCCGAAATCACTTAGAATTTGTAATGTTGAGAGTAAGCCACAAAAAACCCATGAGAAGGTCAGGGGTAAGACAAAGAAATCCTTGATATATAATTGATGCAGTTCAAGATATTGACTGAAGATCCGGATGATGCAACACATGAAGACAACGATAACTAAGGATATAGATAAAGATGAAGAAGATTGAAGAATGGAGTATAATCCAGAAGATTGAAGACAAACAAAACACAAGACATTCAAAAGAAAGGAGAGGAAAACAATTTAGAGATGATTTTGGAATATTTCCAAATGATCATTATGGGGGAGAAATTTTGGAATAATTATCCATTTGAAATTACTAAAGTTGTTATTTTTTGTGAGAGAAATTTATGGAGAAATTTTGTGGAGTGATTTGTGAGAGATTTATGGAGTGATTGTTGGAATATTTTTGGAGATGATTGAGCGAATATAGGATATGGAAATTCCTCAGACCTCTCCTCACATGTATAAATATCTATGTTTGATAACCAAATCAACAGAGATTCTCATCTACATTATATTTAAATGTTTTACTCTCTAATTTTGTTGGTGCAATTCTTCAATGACACTTGTGCGACGATACTTAAAACTTTGGAAACAAGTGTGACAGGTTTTTACATGGTTAGAAAAAATAATTTACATAAAGGTGACCTCTTGAAACAACCAAATTAGGCTTATATACATTATGCGATAACCGACATGCGAAAATATGACATTATGCCTATCTTGCAAAGGGGACAAAAAATCCTCAAGAAAACACATGGAATGAGTTTCAAAGTTTGCAATGACACTGTACAAGACCAAGGAAGTTTTTAAAATTGAACGTAAGATAAAAATATTAAGGGTGTTGTAGCAGTGAAAACAGGTCCATAGAGTGTCTAAGGGTTGAAGCCTTCCGTAAGGGAATAACAACTTTCTTCCCGTAGTTTCCAGTAAATTTGATCAGGAAGTGGTGGCTTCCTTCTAGTGGTATCTAGAGAAACATGAGGAGATGGTAGACTCCAATAGGCAGGAGCCTATGCACTAGTAAGATTTTTCACTAATACAAGATGTAATAGAATATTTTCTTTATAATAATAAGAAGAAGACATAGACAACAACAATGGTGATCCTTCCTAGTTGGGTTTTCCACCTAATATCCAATGTTATTATGTTATGTGTCTGTTTATCTATTGGTGTGGTTTATGTTTCATATGCTTTCTTATACTCCTCACAATTTACTTATGTAATCTAGAAATTCTTAACTCAACTTATAATTAACATCACAAAAGAAAAAGTGAAAATAATAGTTACACAAAATACTGATTCACACCCCCCCCCTTGAGTATTTCTAACAACTTTTCCTCTTTAGTTTTGTATCTTTTTTCATATTCTAAACACGATGACCTTTCCAATGATGAAAAAATCATAGTTCGTATGCAAAATTTATGCCACTCATAAGTTGACCTTCTTCCTTTCACCACCATAATTCGGGAGGATGCCACATCAGCACCCATTATTCATGGAAAATAGGCTATCCACATGATCACGATGAAGAATAATCTAGAAGAGTCCATAGTGTAACTCTATTTAAGAGTTGAAGGAGTCAAACCTAACCACTAGTAGGCTATTGGGTTGCGTTATAGTTGATCCACTAGGAGGAAAGTGGGTTCCATTCTTTTCAAGTGCATATATTCGATAGATGGGCATAGTCAATGAGAGGAATAGGGAGAGAGAATATAGATAGGATTTGTGCACTGCAGTCCACACCCTAATTATTTATACTCACAACCATTTTCTATTCAGAGAAAGAGAGTGGAGAGAACTCACCTTCCAACTAGGTTTTCTCCAACAGAGTTTCCTAGGATATATGTTGTGTCAAATGTGTCTTTTGAGTTTTAACATTGATGTTCTCTATTTTTTACATATATATTATTTTTCATGCATTCAAAATAAACAATAATCTATAGATCAAAAAATATAAATTCGAATAAACACTAATAGTGTATATTTTCTGGATTTTTAAATATAGTTTTATTAGATCTATTATGGTGAACTATCTAGTGGAATATACAAGCCAATTTACAGATTAGAAGATCTCATGATAGGTTATCACATGCGCTAATTAATGCTACAACCATCTTTTCCTTTTTAACTTTCCTTTTTCTTTCATTGTGGCCATCTTACGATTTTACCTTTCTTTTAGTTGTGTCGATCTATGGGGAAAGGTTCCAAGCCTAGAATCAAGGATACGGATATGAGGGCACCAATCCCAATGGAAAAATGATAGAAAACATAAATCATGGCATAAATCATGGATATTGAATAAGGGGAATGGTGGAAAGTGGTAAGTATGGAAAAATTATGGATACACTACTTCAATCCAAGTTTCCTAAACAGTGCACCTCTTATAACCCTAAGGCCTTAAAAGAGGTCCCACTAGACAAGGGTAAAAAACTAATCTCCTTTGTAAGGTGAGAGAAGAATTTTACAGTCAGGATCTATCAATCATCCAAATCACCACTGAATGCATGTTAGAATGTCCAAAAAATTAAGTAAAAGAACTTAAATATAAAATGGTTTAAATACCTGCCAAATGGTGAACAAACTTTGTTTAAGAGGAATGCCAAATGATGAGATGTGTCTAAATAGTGAAAATGGTAGAAGAATATGGCATATGATCATATATTGAGAAATGTAGGTTACTGGCTAACTAGTTGTCCAAAGGAGAAGAAAAAATTTCTACTACGGAGTTGTCTACTTTTTGGTGGTTAACAATGCCATAAGCTCAAGTAAAGCTCGAAAAAAGAGCAAAAGAATTCTATAATTGCTAGACAAAGGAATCATCAACTTTGGTATGTTGGGATAATTTGGTAGGTTGGGATGAAAGGGAAACTTCAAGGAAAGGTCAAATGATACTCTAGAAAGAAGGTAGAGGAAAAATTTAATCGCCTCATTGGCTAAAAGACTTTGGGGGACCCAAAAGACTCCATAAGTGAGGGAGTATGATTTGAAATTGAACATTATATAATTTTTCATTTATCTTGGAACTATTTGGGTGGAAAATTTGGAGGATTTGAATGTAAATCAACTTCTATGATCAAGTCCCAATTATGTGATTCATATTCTAAAACTTGTAGAGTTATTTTTAGGTATTAAACAACACTTTTGGGATCAACTTTTACAATTTCAGATCCCATCCCCTCAGTGTTGATCTACACTTTGAAATATTTCCAATGATATGAAAATTACCTTAATTAGAGTTTGTATAGGAGTTATTCCTCCTACAATTTGACCTAACTTGTTAATCACCATGATGATGAGTGCATGATATGTCATCCCCCATTGACAACATATGCATAATTGGTTACATGTGGAATCCAAAGAAGATTCTAGAGGTTCCAAAAGTGTAACGTTAATTTAGTTTAAAGCATGTAAAATGACTAAACCTAATCCTAGATGTCTATCAATGTATAATAAACACTAGTTTATTTTGAAATGTAGGGGTACCAATTTTTTGATATTGTTACTTCTTAGTTTTTTAGCAGAGCACCTACGAGTGGGATACCGAAGCATAGAATAAGAGGTAGAAGATTCTATAGCAACCATTTAAGCCATAGTGTCCATGGGGACTTCATAATGAGTGCCCCTCTATTTGTATTTTCATTTCATAAATAAGAAAAAGGAAGTAGAGCATATATAGTTTCCTTTTTTCACATATTAGGTTTTACAAATCACACCCCATGTTCATTTGTGTTGATAGTATGTTCATTCACTTGTTTCTTTCATTTTCGTTTTAATTAATATTTTTCATAACTTTAAGTGCTATATTAGTAAAGTTAAATATGATATCTAAGGTAATATGTTGAATGGTAAAGAAAAAATAGAATATTGGAAGATATATTGTGATGAACTAATCTACTAAAATACCTATAACAATTGGATACCACTTGTATAATATTTTATATATGGCTATTATTGATTAAGAAAAGAAGCCATGTAAATTGGCACAAATATAAACATACATATTCACTCTAAATCTATCATACACTAATCCTTTAATGTGCAATTTTTTTCTAAATTGGAAAAAAAATGAAAAAAAGTTTTACTTCGATATTATAAAGTATGCTAAAATAGTTTTACTTAAATATTATAAAGAAAATGCAACGTGATCATTTTGTTGAAATGATATAACTATAAATATGAGGACTTGATAATATAATTTTATGTTACTAGAGGACAGATCAGCCGAGATGGAAAAAGGTAAAATGGAATAGTTGAGGGGTACGGGGTACTGCAGCCATCAGTCACCCAACCTGCAGCTACCCTAGTCAGTTTTTGGGAATACACCATACCATTTTCGTTTTACACTTTTCGAGCTGGGATTTAACATTATTGTTTTTCACCGCGAGGGTTTTGTGCTCTTTGAACGCTCTCCGTTTTCACTTTACACCTGAGGGTTTTGATTATTACCAACTCCCTACACTGGACCCTACTCCCCAGTGTTTTCGCACTACTGTTACCGTTTCATTCTTGTCAGTGCCATTTTCCGTCAGCCAGCTTGTTCGAGGTAGTTAGCCCATATTTTAGTGCAGTTGTCACTATGGATATTGGTGCAGTTTATTATTCGGAGGATCCACTAGAGGAAGGCTCCATCTAGCAGTTCACATACGCTACCTCAGAAGGTATGTTAAACTACTGTGAAGGGCTTTTTGGCAATTTCTAAGTTTACCCTCAACTCTCTGAACCCGCTTACACTAATTTTGTGATGTCGATGGAACCCTCGGCTTGGCCGGCTTTCTCTCCGCTGTCCCCAGCTACCCTGGGGTTTCTCACTAGATGTATCAACCCTTCCCCAGAGCTAGAAAGCCCGTCATCTGCCCCACCGACCCACCCGTCTGAGCCTTTCGTTGAAGCTCCCTCCACTGCTCCCCCACTTGTCGACCCCAACCCTTCCTCTTCCTGTGCTCCCCCCTCGAGTTGTTTCTCCTCTATCCCCCCTCTTTTGGAAGCCATTCCTATTATTCCCCCTAACCCTAGTCCCTCGATTGAGGTTCCTAATTCAGTGAGGGCTTCTGAACAACCCAATATCCCAGTGGCTCGACCACAAAAGAAACAAAAGTGCTTCAAGTCTAGGGTAGAAGACGTCATTTTAAGACTTGAAGAGGATATTCAGTGGGGTGATACGATGGATTATACAGACAGGGTTTTGGTTGGTAGAATCAGAGGTAGGAGCTACTCGGTAGCTCGCTTGAAGACCTGGGCTATAGAAATATGGGGACAGCACCTGGTGGACATCGCGTTTGTCCAAACCTTTGTAAGGGCATGGTTCGCACTGAGATTTGCAAGGCCAGATCATACGAGCTGGGTCCTTTCCTCCTTTTGGCACTTTGAACATGCACCCGTGTTACTAAAGCGTTGGATGCCTCTTTTCGATCCAGAGACTGAGCAAATCGGAGTCGGCCTATCTAGATCAGGCTTCCAGGCCTGCCTCTACAATATTGGTCCAAGGACATATTCAAAAAGATCGAGAATTCTTTAGGCACTTTCATGGAGTATGATAAATCCTACCTGAATACAGGCATGATGGCATATGCAGGGATCCTAGTTCATTTGGGCACAAGAGGAATTCTACAGGAGCATGTCACGATTCAGTGAAAAACCTCCTCATGCAAACAGTTGCTCGATTACGAAGGAATCCCATATCATTGCAGAAGATGTCATCAGGTGGGTCACCTCTTCAGGGCACGCCGCCTCCTCAGGAAAAACAATCTGGGCACACAAGAAATGGAGTTGGACCCCCTTGCAAAACAGCCTCCACCACCAGCAACAGAGAGCCATACAGAGGAGTAGATCAAGACATCGGATACTGTTGAGGCATCAGCTGCACCAGTCCAGAAGAAGCTAGGCAAGACCCGTATCCAACCTCCCTCTCCTCCTATGACGCACTCCAGGGTTGCCAAGGGTGATGTCTTCTCATCGGGTATGTCTCTTTTTTCTCATGCTTCTGCATCACATATTTCTCCATCTCTTACGTCTCTCTCATCTCATTTGCACAATCATTCTATGGTCCCCCCCACACCTTTCCCTTCATCCCCCCTCTCTGCCTCAGGGGATCACTTGATCCTTCACTCGGTAGGACAATATTTTCTGTCCTGCTCCATTCTCGTGCCCCCTCCCATTTACACTTCTTGCTTCCCCTCCACATTCTTGATCCCCTCTTATCCCCCACCCTCCCCCTCGGTAAATTCTGCCCCAAGATACCCCACTAGATCCAAAACCAAAGAGAGAGGGTCGAATGCAGTAGGCCTAGATGTTGATGTTACCCTTGTTTCTCAAAAACCTACAAAGGGTCGCCCCTCATCTCTCTCCAAAGCAATATTTCAGGCTGGGGAGGAGGTAGCCTAGGGAAAATAGAAGACTATTGATATGGTCCTTAGAGAAAAGGATGCCCTCCCCCCTCCCCCTCCATGAAGATTTTATCTTTTAATTGTCAAGGGTTGGCTAGCCCTGAGAAAAAACTAGCCCTGAAGAGAATCTTCACAACTGCTTCGGTTGACTTGATTTTCTTACAAGAAACCCTGTGTATGTCTATAAAGATTACCCCATTACTGCAATCATGGATGTCAGGCTGGACTTTTCATGCTCTGGATGTATCAAGGAGATCTGGGGGTGTTGCAATTGGTTTTCAGAATCAGACAATCGATCTGAGGAATATCTAGGGAGGAGGAGGATTTGTTGGGGCTGACATCTACTCTAAGGCCCTAGACATTGAAATCAGAGTAACTAATGTTTATGGTCCCTATCAAAACAGGGAGGTTTTTGGAGAAGGCTATTTAGAAACTCCCTCATGCACGCTAATAACATCATCCTTGGAGGTGATCTAAACTTCTCTTTGGGGTACATGGAATCATGGGGACATATGGCTCAGGTAGATTCATTAACTGATGTCATTGTAAACATGTTAGAGGATCACCACTGGGTTGACATTCCATCAACCAAGATCCAGTACACCTGGAAAAATAGCTGAATTGGTGATCAAAGCCTGGCTAGAAGATTGGATTGCTTTCTTATCAAGGAAGCCTTTCATGTCATACACCCCTGTATCAGACAATGGGTAGGCACAGGAGGATTATCGGATCATCGTCCAATATATCTGGAGTTGGATGACTGCTCTCACAAAATCAAATCTCCTTTTAAATTTAACTCCACATGGCCCAAGGATCCTTCCTACATCAATTTGATCACTGATTTATCAAAGTAGTCCTGGAAGGGACACCTGTGTACTGGATGACCTTGGCATGGATCCCTAGGGGTATTCTAGCTAGACTACAAAACATATGCTACAGATTTTTATGGAAAGGTAACAAGAAGGGAAGACTATTTCCATGGGTTAAATGGGATACTATTGCAAGGCCTAAAAAATGGGAAGGTTGGGGCATCAAGATATTGGACATCTTTGCGAGAGCTCTGGTTGCCACATTGGGTTGGCAGATCATTAGGTCACAAAGTCCCTGGACTAAGGTTACCTATGCTAAATACATCTTCCTATAAACATAACTGACTGGATTCGATAGAACCATAGGAGAAGCACCTATTTTTTTGGAAAGAGTTATTTTTGCAGACAAACCTAACCTCCCTAGGAGTCTAAGACTCTCTAGTGACAAACAAACCAAACAAGAGCAATCCTTCTCTAAACATACATTATTCTATGAGAAACCAAGTGTTTTCCGATCTTACCTTAGGTCCAACGCTTGTTGTAGCAGTCCAGCCTTGCTGATCCAGATGAGCTCCTCCTTCACTTTAAGACCTGCATACACTAACAGTCAAACGATTACATAACACCTAAATATTTCATAAAACAAAGTATATTCATCATATAGACCAAGGAGTACATGAATAATTCATTAACAACAAATCATTGAGAAGAATGGACTTATTTGTATTAAGGAAACAAAAAAGGAACCATTACAACCTGAGCCTTGGTGTTGTGCAAGCTCCTCCCAGGGTCCAACAAGAGATTTCCTCTACTTTGACAAGCTCACCCACTCCCAAATGAAACAAGAAAGGATGGTAATCTCTCCTCACAAGCTTACAATGGAAGTCCTAATTCCAGCAGCATCTACCCTTTGGAATGTTCAGCTTTCAACCTCCCCTCCCTTGGCCCAATGGCTGTATTTATAGTGTTCTAGAGGAAGTTATTCAGTTCCAACATCAATGGGATACTCCCTCTTTTGGATGGGGTAGCTCCTCTCTTGATGGGATAAGTTCCTCTATCATAGGGATGCATGAACCATCTGGAGGCGCTCAATACACGTCAAACACTCTCCTAGAAGGCTCTAGAAGTGACCACAAGTAACTTTTTTAAGATGAAACTCGCGCCTTTTGACCTTTACAGGAGTACGCACCCATCCCTTGACTTATAGAGCGTACAAGTACGCAGGCATAATGAGCTTGGATGCGTACACGTAGGCAAGGTAGAGAGAACCTGCATACCCAGAGATAAACATGATTTTTAATGACTTTCTCTCTTTTTTGAAGTCTGACATGGAGAGCTGAGGTATAAGGCTTGACAAGGAGGATAATATGACTATTGATGGAGCCATATTAACTGCAGATAGTCATGGTGACAAATTTCAGTGTAACAGATTGCCCCCTAAAGTGCGAAGCCTGTAATAGATAAGGGTTTTTTATCATCTAGGAAGGGTGAAGTACTTTATCATTTCGAGGATTATCTCGTGGAGAGCCCGGTTAGAACCTGCAATTTTCAACACAAAAAACATGTATAAGATTATATCATCGCTGAGGTAGGCATTCCCATACTCAGATCAAAACTTTAACTAACAGACTAACTATTCTGATACAGGAATAATTTCATAATACATCATAATCATAGACTCGTGTAGACACAGTATGGACGTAGCCATCTGTTTATAATTGGCCTACAATATAATGAATACAAAACTCCTCGCAGCCTGGATGGTTGAAACTAGATCCAGGGTCTTCATTTCTGCTCCCCGAATTGGTACGATTCTATCCATGTGAATGAATGAGTCGATGTCGAACATGGTACAAACCACTTGATTACCAGTCAATGATGTAAACTGTTAACAAGCGTGAGAGAGACCACCAGTAATGTCAATGGTTCTCAAAGTACCCAGCACAATCCATGAGATGTGAAAGAATGAGTCGATGTCGAACATTTCATGGAATCCTTCGATCGCAAGTCAATGATGAAAACTGACGTCGAAGGCGAGAAACCTGCCATTGATGCATGCAGACTCCAAGGTACTGACGATTTCTAAGTCAGCTCTCCAGATAATGTGCTGATGTCGATAGAAAGCGACTCGTCGCAGGCAAGCCCACAACACGAAATCATAGTTCAAGTTGAAGAAATGTTGCTGCAAGGACTGACTCAATGATGATACAATGAATGATAGGTATTTTGTGGTTGAAAGTTTTGTTTACAGACCTCTTGAACACATAACGACATGACAGATGGTTTGGTGATAAATGACTCAAAGTCGACTCCCATAACCCGGCTAAAGATGTCAAATGATCTTGGTCAACTGTGAGGTAAAGGATTTCCCAACCCAGGTGAATGAATAAGTGTCGTGTTCAAGAGTGGTAGTAAGGTTTTTTCTTGAGAAAAAAGGATATCAAATAGGCTCATTCTTCTCATTTTTCCCCCACCATTTCTGGCAAGTACCTCTTTATTTTTTACAAGCTTGAGGAGGATAACATATGCTTGTTTGTAAGCTCATCCTTCGGATGATCCAACTTAGTTTTTGATTCGAACCCTAAGAAGGAGTGGTGTTCCTGTTTGTGATAGAACAGGTCCTTTACTGTGAAATTTTAACGAGTCCAGTATAGGAGAAACTCGGCATTTTTCATATTTAGAGAGTCTGAAAAACTTAGAAGACCCCAGATTGGACTTTTTCGTAAATTTGTGTCTCCTAAGCCCGAAAAAGTATAAAATAATACCTAGGAGAACCACTTGATCTTGCGACCAAGGATATTTTCATAGTTAGTGTCTTTGACCTGAAAAGTAAAAGCGATCAAGGACACGTCGTTTTATTTCCAATATCGAATTTGAAACGACAAAAATCCGGCA
>APFE031662431.1:0-25720 GCA_000404065.3 Pinus taeda | reverse complement strand
GTGATGTGTAGTGTTGTAGCAGTACTGCCCCAGATGCAACCACTTCAGCCATGCTCGTTGCTGCCCACTGACATAGTTACGCAAGTAGCCCTCCAGCCACTTGTTAACTATCTTTGTCTGCCCGTTCGTCTGTGGGTGATAACTGGTACTCGGTGTCAACTCCGTCCCCACCAACCGGAAAAGCTCCTGCCAAAACCTGCCCATGAAACGACTGTCCCTGTCACTGGTGATGGTCTTGGGAAGACCATGTATCTTGAAGGTCTCTTTGAAGAACAACTCGGCCACCTGTGCTGCTGTGTAATGTGCGGATATGGCGAAAAAGTGTGAATACTTTGTCAGTCGATCAACGACGACAAAGATGCAATCCTTGCCCTGTACCATGGGCAACTCTGTGATGAAGTCCATTCAAATGCACTCCCATTTCCCCTCCGGAATGGGAAGAGGCTGCAATAATCCTGCGGGATGGTTCATCTCCCCCTTGTTCCTCTGGCAAACATTGCACTCCTGGACATGCTGGAGTACATCCTCCTTGAGGCCCTTCCATGAGAACCTCTCTCTAATGGCCCTGTAGGTTTTGGTAAACCCCTGATGGCCGGCTAATGGTGAATCATGTGATGCTTGAAGTATCTTCTTCTTGAGCTGAGACCCCTCAGTCAAGAAGATCTGGTCCCTGTAGTAGATGATCTCATTGACCACCCTGTACCTGTCATCCGCCACCTGCCCATCCAGAACCTCACATGCAAATCTATCCTTGGAGTACTCTATTAGGAGTCTAGCCCTCCAGCCTGCGTCCAAGCTCATAAGAAACAACGTGGCTGGTCTACGCGAAAGGGCATCTGCTACCACGTTGTTCTTACCCTTGACATACTCAATGTCAAAGTCATATGCTTGGATCTTACTAATCCACTTCTGCTGCCTCTCTTGTAGCTGCTTCTGCTCCAAAAAGAATTTGAGGTTGTTGTGATCAATCCTCACCCTGAACCTGTTACCCACCAAATACTATTGGTATTTGGCCAATGCATGCATGATGGCCAACATCTCCTTGTCGTATATAGAATACAACCTCTCGTGCGGAAGGAGCTTCCGGCTCTCAAAGGCTAGAAGGTGACCTCTTTGCATCAACACTGCGCCGATCCCCTCTCCCGACGCATCACACTCCAAAACAAATGGCTGCATAAAATCCGGCAATGCAAGCACTGGGCAGCAACTCATAACCTCCTTGAGCCTGTCAAAGGCTTGCTGCGCTGTATCTGACCAACTGAATGCCCCCTTCCTCGTCAAATTCGTCAGGGGTGCAGCAAGTTGTGAGAAAATCTTGGCGAACTTCCGGTAGTAGGTGCAAATGCCAATGAATCCTCGAAGTTCTGTCACGTTCCTCGGCTCTGGCCAATCTCTGATGGCCCTGATCTTCTCCTCGTGGACCCTCACTCCGTCCACCCCTATGATGTGTCCGAAGTATAACATCTCCGTTAACCCAAACTCACACTTGGAGAGCTTGGCATAGAACTGCTGCTCCTCCAAGATGCGCAATACTGTCTCAATATGCTGGAGATGCTCCTCCCAAGTCTTGCTGTAAATGAGGATATCATCAAAGAACACCAACACAAACTTCCTTAAATGACTGCGGAAGATGGGATTCATGCAAGACTGGAATGTAGCAAGGGCGTTGGTTAGCCCAAAGGGCATCACCAAAAACTCAAAGTGCCCATAGTGACACCTGAAGGCAGTCTTGGGAATGTCCTGTTCCCTCACGCGAATCTGATGGTACCCAGATCTCAAATCAATCTTTGAGAAGAACCGTGCTCCTCTCAACTCATCCATCAACTCATCGATCTTGGGTATGGGGTACCTGTTCTTCAGTGTTTTCTTGTTCAAGGCCCTGTAGTTAATGCACATCCTCAATGTACCGTCCTTCTTCTTCACCAACACCACGGAAGAAGCAAAAGGACTCGTGCTCGGTCGAATGTGACCAAGAGCCAATAACTCTTTAATGGCCCGCTCAATCTCATCCTGATAGGCCTTGGGATGCCTATAAGGGGTAGTAATCACTGCCTGTATGCCCTGCTTAAGCTCGATGGTGTGCTCAAACCCCCGATCCGGTGGCTGTCTCGGCGGAATCTCCCCCAATACTGTGGCATACTGGTCAAGGATGGACTGTATCTCTAGGTGCAGTGTCTGCCCTGTGGTCCCTGCCTCTGATGCACGCAGCTCCACTGCCCACTCTATGTCTCCCTTTCGGAAGACTGCGTCCATCCGATGAGCCGAAACAGTCTGAGGCAGATATGTGTGCTATCCCCGTATCTTCTCATGCCTCCTTGTCTTCTCATCATCCCACTCCATCTCTAGGGCCTTCCAATCTGTAGTGACCTTCCCTAGAGTGATAAGCCACTGAACACCTAGTACTATGTTGGTGTCCGGAATATTGACCACAAAGAAGTGGTTAGTCAGTGTGTAGGTGCCCATCGTTACTGATAACTCTGGAACATAACGAGCACACTCCATGGTTTGATTGTCGGGGCCAAAACTAAAAACCCATCGAAGCTCTCTCTCGGTATACCTCTCCGCTCAACCATCTGTGCATTGATGAAGTTGTGGGTTGCCCCACTGTTGACCAAGACTGATACTCGCTGGCCACGTACTGTCCCCCGTACCCGCAGCGTCAAATACTTGGGAACTCCTCGCAATGCTGCAAGGGCTCCTCCGGAGGTGCAAAAGCCGCACCACTTGCTATTGGTGGTGGAGGCGGTAAGGGACCCTGCACGACATGATTGTCTTCGGCCTCCACATCATCCTCCTCATCCTCTTCCCCGCTGCTCTCAGAGAAGACCTCAATAAAATGTGTTTTGCCAGTAGCACATCTATGTCCTGGTGCCCATGGCTCCTGACAGGTGAAGCACAACCGCTTCTTCTTCAACTCCCTCCTGGCATCATTGTCAATCTGTACTCGTCCTGGATTCCCCTTCGGAGGCGAAATCCTCACATCCTTCCCCTTAGGCTGGAAAGCCTGTCTCTGGGGGTAAGGTGTCCGGGTCCTGGGTAAGGCATCCTATAAGTCCCGGGTCCTGCTAATAGCATCTTGGAGTGTGGCTGGTCTAGTGGATCTGACTAGACCCCAAAGTGGCTCTGTTAACCCCTCCACAAACATTTAGATCCTCCGTGCCATGGATAGATCTGGCACCATCACTGAAACCCTCAAGAAGTCTGCAATGTAGGTCTCAAGGCTCCCGGTCTGTTTGAGCCTCGTTAGCTCGACAAAATGCTGTTCCGGATCCCTCCCGTCAAACCTCTCCATCAATCTCCTGGTGAACTCGACATATGTCGTCATCGTGGAATGTCCGAGTGTAACCATCCCATGGAACCACCAATCCTGGGCCTCACCATCCAAATGTAATGTCGCCACCTTGATGGCCTCTGCCTCCGACATTTGGTTAAGCTAGAAATAGATATCCAGCTTTGCCACCCAAGACCTTGCTAAACTGTTTGATGAACCATCAAACGTAGGCAAGTGGAATCTACTCGCTGTGCAGTGGGTGTCTCCATCGTGATAGTGCCGGTGCCCTCTGTGATGGTCACCGGGTCTACTATCCCGCTGGAGCTGAACAAAATCTCTGAATGAAAGAGCATCCCTGAACTCCTGCCCATAGGCCTGGTACTCTGCAAAATAATCGCCCATATGACCGGGCTCTGCCTCCTGCTAGGCTCCGGCCCCCGTGTCTGCTCCTAGGAAAGTGGGCATGGTAGAGCGTGTAGGGGCATGCGAGGCCATCCGAGGAGTAATATCATGTTGAGTGGCACCCTGATCTGGAAAATGGTGGGATGTACCCGATCCCTCACCAACGTGGAAAATTCGTGGGTTCTCGCGCTGTCTAGCCTCTACTGCTGTGAATCTCTACCCCATCACCTCAATCTGTCTCGACAGATCTTGCACTGATTTGAGGAGCATGTCTGCAAATTTTTTCCCGTCCTCATCTGCCATCGGATCCTCCTGCTCTACATCCACCACAGGCTCCTTCTGTTCTGCGTCCACCACAGGGTCCTCCTGTTTTGTGTCCACCACAGGAACACAGTCTCCCTCCCTGTAGGTGTTCTCCAACCTACGTCCAGTGTCTCTGTATCTCCTACCTCTGTAACAGATGTAGGTCTTTTCCCCCGGTGTCATAGATTGCTAGCTCCACAGGCTGAGCCAGATCTATGCTCTGATACCACTGTAATATCCCGTTTCAGAGATATTCCCCAAAATCCCAGTAAACTCCAACCAAATATGCATAAATGATATAATAATCGAGAAGCTCAAAATGATAAAAATAACAATGGTGCAACATATAATAATGTAAACATGAAATATAAGCAGAGACTCGAGAAATGCAGAGAGAAATGCTAAGCCATTTTATTATACTGAGTAATGGAATGAGTACAGGAGGTGATAAAAAAGATGGCGCCTCGACTTGCACCAGGCAAGTGAAGAAATACACTCAGAATAGCAAAGGAATGGCCTCTCTTTGAACTGTGTGGATGCTGCTGGCAAACTATCGTGCTGCTGCTACTGCTGGAAATCAAATGAGGATTTGGGGCTGTTCTCCTCCTCAGAAAATGCTGAAACTCTGGAATCAGCCTCTACTCAGAAAACCCAAAAAAACCCAGAAAGCTTTTCTGAAATAGCCGACCCCTGAAAATCGCCCCCTTGGGGAATCGCGCAATCCCTCAAGGCTCTGCACTGCCACTGAGTAGAATCCTCCAAAATACTGCCTGAAACTCTGCCAAACTCCTCCAATATGCAAGAGCTGATCTCCTGCTCAATCTCCTAGCTCAACTCCTCCACAAACCCCCAATCCGGAAGTTGGAACTGCCCCCAGAAGAACTGCGTCCCTCTCTCTCAAGACTGCGCAGTCCTCCAATGCTCAGCTCCATCTCAACGCCAAAGATCAAAACTACTGCAAAAAGACTATTGAAACTACCTTGCCTGAGTAGGCACTCGAAGTCCCCCGGGGCTAAGGGTGAGATCTCCGAACGGAGACATTCAGTGCACTAAACAGTGCTGTAGACAAGCTAAACAACCAGCATGCTCCAAGTCGTAGAGACTAGCTCAAATGCTCATAACTGAATGCCAAAATGAGGAGGCTTCTCTCTCCTTTATAGCATTTGCCTCTCTCAATCCCAAGGCTCACCTCCTCCAACGTAATCTCCTCTTGCCACGTGTTCCTTTTCCCATCTGTGCAGTCTCTCCAAGTGTCTGTGTGGGCCCCATCTCTGCGTGGTCCTTTGGCCCCCTTGGCTCCCCTTTAAGTCACAACGTTGTGCTACTAGAAAGTGACTTTTATTCTAAAAGTGAGTCATGTCCCCTTTTCCTCACCTTTTTATTTACAAATAACTATAGAAGGCAAAAATTGAGCAAAATCGAATATTCCAATTAGCCATGGCTAATTAGGAATATTACACTCTTCCTCATCAACCCCACCATGTTGACTTCCACTTTTGGCACTCATCCTGGTCTCCTGGATGAAATCATCCCACATCCTCCTCCAATCTGGAAAATGCCCCCTAGCAACAATGTCATCAATGAATCCATCCCACTTCTTGGGAAAACCACTCAAAGTCGTCCTGACCAACTGATCATCAGGGATAGCCTCTCCCATTGCAGCCAACTCATCTCTTACTAGTGTGATCTTCGTAAGGTATGAGGTCATTGTGTCAGCTTTGGTCATCTTGGTGTTTCTTAGTTTCTCATGTAACACTGTCTTCCTATTCTCATTGGTGCTTTGGTAAAGTGTTATCAGGGACTCCCATATCTCATAGGCAAACTTCTTCCTTGATACATGAGGTACAAGGTGGTCTTTAATTGCATCAAGAAGGATCCTCTTAACTTTCACATTGTGCTTGTTGAATTCTGCCAACTGAATAGAATCAGTAGGTGGTACTGCTGCACTCTTGACAATATCCCACAGCTCAAACTCCTCAAGCAACAAGACTATCCTCTTCTTCCAGGGACCAAAATTTTCAGTCCCACTCAACCTATCCTCCACTCTCAAACCAGTAGCCATTTAACCCTCCCAACCAACACAAATTCTCAACATTGAAAATGAGCAACGACTCTCCCTCTCAACCAAAAATATCTGGGTATATAGGCTGCTTTATGCTTGCTGGTTGCAGTTTATCAGCTGTAGGTTCACTTGTGCTCTGATACCATGTCGAAATTTTATGTCCTTCTAGCTCCACCCAGTTTCAATTTGTTTTGTATGTCAAGTTTAATGCCAAAACCCCATTGTTCATAGCAGATTTAAACTTGAATGTAAATTGCGACTAAAACACTTGAAGCTACTACTACTTTTTCACTTTCAGCTGATAAAGTTTACAAGCATAAACACAATTTAGGCACTTGATTTTTGATCAATCAGACCTTGGAAAAACGCCAAAGAGAAAACCAATAGGAAGAGGATTTTATTTTCTTTTCTCAGATTAAATTCACAGCATTAAATACAACACAAAGGTACTTATCTCCCTCCTTGGAATTTGGTCCAAATCCTAGAAATTTGTGTTGCTGTATAGGAATGCATGCCACAGTCCAGACCACTGCTCTTGAAAATCATGTCACTGTTTAACAATTCAGGCCCTCAAAATTCATGTCACAAGTGGAATGTTCAACTCCGAAATTCGTGCCATAGGCTGCCCTTTTTCTGCCTTGAAAAATGCACTGTCAGACCTACACTTCTGCCTGAAATTTCGTGCTTGTCAGACCACCTTTTCTGCCTAGAAATTTGTGTTGGAAACCTCTGCCTGTACCTTCTCAGAATTCGTGCCTCTCTTCCAGCCTTTAAACTCGGCCTGCTGATGGTCTATGTCTCCTCGATTTGCATGCTGTAGGGTCTCTGCTCTCTCAACATTTTCCTTGCTGCAAATCACTTGCTATCTCAGCCTCCTTTCAACTTCTTCTCTTCTTCTCTCCTCTTCTCCAACACTACACTTGAAGAACAGACCTTCTCTTTGCCCTTTTCCTCCTGTTTAGTCTCTCTAATGATGAGAAGATCTATCCTTAAGATCAAGGGCTGAGATTAAATCTCAGATTCTCTTGATCAAGGGTGGAGACCTAATCTCCTATTGACCCTCTCTCATTTCTCCCCCTTCATTAATGACTCCCTCTAGTCACATTAATAACTTGTTGTACCATGTATCTTTTTGCCTCATAAAGTCACTTTAAAAACATAAAGTCACTTTAATATTATAAAGTACAATTTACTTTTAGAACTCATAAAGTGACTAGAAAGTCACATGACTTTAACAATCACATAAAGTCACACTAAAAAGGTGGGTTCAATTGCTTTCCTAGGCTTAAGAAAAAAACACTAGGAAACACCTCCTTGGTACCTTTTTCAACATTGCTACCTACAAATATTTGCAGCAGTGGGGATTGGTGTCCCCTGTTGGTTGGTGCCTACTGATATTTTGCAGTGGTAGGGATTGGTGCCTGTGAATATTTCTAGTGGTGGGGATTGGTGTCTCTAGTAGGTTGATCTCTAGTAGGTTGATGTCTACAAATATTTGCAGTAGTGGAGATTGGTGCCTCCAGTAGGTTTGTGCCTACAAATATTTGTAGTAGTAGGACAATGCCTACAAAGAATTATAAAAAGAAGTTTTGTGGTTTTCTCCCAAAAGGTTTTCCATGTAAATCTTATGTTCCATGTCTTACAGCTAATAAATCTCATATGTGATTATTTTCATATGGTAACACCCCTGTGTCTAAGAAATGCATCCTATGTTTCCTGTACTTATTTTGCCCATGCTGCACCCATTTCTGGAAACTTATTTCTTACCTTTTATCACTGTTTCTGATACTTGGGGATATATTAACCAATGTTTAAATCTTGTTTAAGGCTGTTTCCATTTGGCTCAATCCATGGTATATTTAATTTTGTTAATAGATATGTTTAAAGAGTGTTACCATTAATATCTTGTAATATAGGAGATTTGTACTGGTTACCATAATCCACTTACCAAAATTTAAATGGCCCTGGAGTTACAGTGTCTCACCACTTGAGGACTTTCTTCTATTCAGCCACGAAGAGAGTTTGAATTGTTTCAATGAATCCAGTAGTTATTCAAAGTAATTGAAATGAAGATTGACTATGGATAATCAACGTTTTTATGATGTTTTATACTTTTCAATACTCCTAATTTGTATGTCTATGCAGGTACATATGTATTTGTAATAACTTCTCGGAAGCAGGTTGGCATGCATCAAGGTTTTCCTGTTTTTCAAATAATGTCCTTGAAGTTCCTATCTTGCAATAAGGCATTGGAGCTTTCTACTGCAGAGGAAGTGAGTGTTGTAGCACTGAATTTTCCAGAGTATCATCTGATTTTATCTGTAAATTACTTCAGAGCAATTTTATTTTCTGGGGTTAACAGTTTAATTCCAATCAAGTTTTTTGACTGATGAATTGACATGTTTATTTGAATAGAAGAGAGATGAAGCTTACTTTGTGAGCCTCTTAAAAATTGTAGAGACAAGTTCTGGTTTATACTTCTCCTATCAAACTGATTTAACTCTTAAGTGAGTGCTAGAGACTTTTTGGTTTTAACTTTTCATTGATACTTGAATACATATTGTTTCTTCTCATTATCTCTATGTGTCATCTTGTGTTGTTCCATTAAATAGCGAAGCTGATCAGGTTACAGAATACTATCAATTTTGCACATATTAAAGACACACAATTCTCTAAATACATTGGTGATTATGTATTGTAGTGCACAGCGGACACATAATTTTGAAGGTTTAAGGAAGATACCACCTCTATGGAAACAGGTAACTAATTTTAAACATTTTCATAATCCATTTTTCAGAGAATATGGGTGCTATGCATTTTATTTTGTTCCCTGTAAATTTATTCTATCATAACTCTCCCTTTGATTATATATTTCCACATTCCTGTAAGTACTTCATATACCCTAAATGCAGTTTTAAGTTAGTTAGAAAGACATTTTCTCTTAATTGATGTAATACTCATGTCTGAGGCACTGCAATATATTAAAGTTATTCATTTGTGTAAAGTGCTCACTACTTTTCGTCCTCCTTTCAGGCTGATCCACGTTTCCTCTGGAACAGAAGTTTGATAGAAGAGCTACTAGAGGCTAAGGTAGGTTTTTCATCTCGAGAATTTAAATTGGACAATACAAACTATCTATATCTTTTGATTGTTAGTTATGGTTGCCAAATCCTCTGTGAATACTAACTGCTTATAAAATTATTTGAATTGCAGCTGGAGCCATATATTCTACCTGTTATTCAAGGCAATATCCTCAAAGCTACATAATATTCAGAATCAGAATTCTCTCTTTGGTTTGAAGTATTCAAGGCTCATAATACAACTGGGATATAAATGTGCTATCTAATGGCCAGTGTCTTTCATCGATGATTCTTTTCAAATCTTTCTTTGTATCAAAACAATGTGACTTGTATCTTCTTTAGAAAATTCATAAAATCGGCTCATGTATCTTGTTAGCTTTAACTAGATTCTATGCTTTCAGACTATACAGCTCACCCTTAAAGAGTCATTAGTTACGGTTACTTTAATCTCACGGAGGTGTTTTCGACGAATAGGTATGGAT
The DNA here is from genome assembly GCA_000404065.3 of Pinus taeda. Taxonomy (NCBI): domain Eukaryota; kingdom Viridiplantae; phylum Streptophyta; class Pinopsida; order Pinales; family Pinaceae; genus Pinus; species Pinus taeda. Next base: position 16,120 of record APFE031662431.1, on the reverse strand, counting down.
TTTGGAGACAATTTAAGGCTAGCAACATGAGATTCTGCTCCTTTCTAAATATAATAGAATGCCTTGAAATGGAATTTACCGTGTTCAATTCCTTTTGTCTGAAATTGTAAAAGGTTTTAATTATTTGAATTTCAAGTTGAATGGGCATTGCAGGAACAAGAATGTGGCGAAGGGGAGCCGACCTTGAAGGTCATGTTGCCAACTTCATAGAGACTGAACAACTGCTAGAGGTCGATGGATTTGTAACATCATATTTGCAGGTATCTGCAGATGGATATGTTGTCTATGCAAAGGAAAGTGGGAAATGCATGTGAAATGTAGAAGATTTCCTGAATTCTACTGTTATGCTATTTCAGTAGTTGCATTTTCATATTTACAGGTGCGTGGTTCTATTCCAGTTTTGTGGGAACAGATTGTAGACCTTACGTACAAGCCAAAGTTGAATATAATTAATACTGATGAAACGGTACGTCTTTTTAGTATCAAAACTGATAGAACAGTATGCTTTTTTAGTATCAAAACTGACAAAATGCTGTCTTCCGAGGTTTGCTGGTCCTACTCAAGTATTTTTGTTTTTCTATTTGAAACCGTCACTATCCTAATATTATTTATATATTTAATGCAATGTAAAACTTGTATCTTTGCCTGATTGCAGCCAAAAGTTGTAGAACGACACTTTCGTGATCTTGTACAGAGATATGGACCTGTTGTAGCTGTCGATCTAGCTGATAGAGTATGGCATTATTCTATTTTTATTTTTGGCTTTTTTGTTCATAATTATGTGTCATTTGAGTTATTATTTATTTTCACGTTGGTCATAATGGTATTTCAATTAATTTCTTTTAATGGTCCTTAATTGATTTACTACAGTTTTTTTATATGAATTCTTATGTTAAATCTCCACACTATGGCTTTGTGAAATGCTGGATTGCCCAAAAAATGAAATTACTAGGTAAAAATCTAGCTTTGAGCTCCATTCTATATGTGATACATTATCAATGCTATACATTTAAGTCAAACCACTGACGAGTTTATAGAGAAACTAATGCTACCACTGAAGACAATGAATTTAGATGGCTTAGGAGGTGCCAAGATATCTGGAAATTTCCGTCTTCTCTAAATGTTAAACAATGGATACACAAGATACATAAGAGGTATGGGATATGAACCGTTATTATCAAGTTTAGTGTCATGGGTATCACTTCTCAGAGCTTTGGAACTTCTTGGAATTTGGAAATGCTCCCTTTTCTATTGGGAGCTTTTTGGGAACTTGATTTGGGCACTTCCTTTTTTATTTGGAGCTTGTAGAAGCTTCCTATCTGTCTAGAAGCTTCCAAATGATAGACATGAAGCTTTTACAAAGTCCTGCCCATCTGGGGCCTGAAAACCTAAGCAGAAGTATCAAAAAACGATTGAATCATTGCTGTTTCTCATGCTCAAAAGGCTCCAAAAAGAAAAAAAGAAAAGAAAAGAAAAGAGCAATTGAATTGATCTATCATGTCGTTTTAGAAATTTTCAATTTTATATAAATTAAGAGGGTCTGCCCTTCTTAGCTGTTTAGATCTGTTCACGCTCAAAATATAAGCTACTAGTGTGTGCTTATGTGAGTAAATATGGATCTTTCTACTAAGGTATTGAACAAATATAATGCATGTCTTAAATGTTTATGGCTAGCTTAAATTCTCTCCAACTTTTCCTGTATTTATATCCATCAATGGGGGTGTGTGACACATCTGTTGGGCATGTGAGCCTACATTACAAAACTGGCTGACCTTGCACATATAATTTATTAGGAATAATAAATTCAAAATATAAGTTCTGCTCATCGGATTAAGACTATTTTTATATGGATTTTACACCTCTCAGAAAGAGGAATCCAACAAAAATATTAGCCTCTTAATCTGAGCATCAGAACATGGAGTTTGGACCTAGTTGACCAAATTTAACAAATTGTAACTCAAATTTACAGTACATACCACGGTACTAAATATACCTTATATATAGTCATGCATAGTCAGTAAATGGCTGATGGCGCGGAAAGGCGCTCTACAGCCCAGTTTAGAGTGGATGGGTGAGCGTTAGATGTGAGATGTTAAATATTTTTTAAATTCAATTTTTTTTTTAATATTGTAACTTTGTTTTTTATTCTTAAAATTACAAACGATTTTTTAGATAAAACAAAGTATATTATACATATCACATTAAAATATATAACATATAAATAGTACTTATCAATTAACATTCATTTTACCATATAAATTAAAATAATGATTGCATAACCATCTTTAAATTTAATTAATAAGCTGATAAAAGTTTAATATTTACAATATAACAATATTTTTAATCATAAATATTTACCATGGATATTATTAACTTCTAAATAAGTTTTCTTACAATATGTTAAAATTGGCAACTAGGGCCAGACTCCATGTGGTTCATTTTATTAATGGAAGCTAATATTTTTCTTGGATCCCTCTTATTGAGAGGTATAGGATTGATCTAAATATCATTTGATTCCGATAAGTATTCATGGAGATATGAATTTATTTGTGTTATGGGACAATTCATCAAGGTCGGCCAGCAACCAAATAAAGCCCACTTGTGCTCAACGTTTTAGTATAAATAGAGGTAGCCTTCAAGTCATTTCAACACACTTGGGATCTCTTCCTCTCTACTTGTCTTTGAGTTTTAGTAGGAGGAGAGATCCTAAGGGATAACGTTGCCCTAATCATAGAGGGCAGAAGTCGAGAACTGCCGGAATTGTCGGGAATTGCCGAGAACTGTCGGAACTGCCGGGAACTACTAGAACTGCCGGAACAACTGGAATTGTCGGGAACTGTCGGAACTACCGAAATTGCCGAGAACGCTGATGCAGAGGGCAGAAGCCGGAACTGCTGGGAACTGTAAGAATAGCTGGGAAAGCTAACGCAGAGAGCAAAAGCTAGAACAACCGGAACTGCCAGAACAGCTGGGAACGCTGACGCAGAGGGCAGAAGACAAAACTGCCGGGAATAGATGGAACTGTCGGAACTGCTAGGAACAGCTGAAACTGCCAGAACTGTCGGGAACTGCCGGAACAGCCAAAGCATTTGTCTCCGAAGGAGAGCTGCATGCAAGGGACAGCTAACATTGGGATAGTTGTATGGTACTTAACAGCAAGTACACCAACCATGCAAGGGACAACAAACTAATATTGGGACAACAGCATGATACTTAGTGCAGCAAGCATGTATTGGTACAGCTAGCATGCACGAGACAGCTAGCATGCAACAACAAGCATGCTAAGGACAACAAGCATGCTAAGGACAACAAGCAAGCAAGGGACAACAAGCAAGTAAGGTGTAGCCAGCACATAGGTCAGTATGGCAACATGGTGCAGCGATGGCACATAATGCAATACAATGATGGGTACAATCATAATTAATGAAGCACGATGAGATGCAGCATAGTGATGATGGGTGTAGCATGGTGCAACATGATGAGGAAATGCAGCACAACGATAGCTGAAGGAGTCACCTTGGAGAATCAGTTGAAGCAGCTTGTCTTCAACTGATCTCATGTATCATCTTCTTAGAGATGATCTATGCTCTTATCTAGATAAGTCAAAGTGTTGACTTTTGTTGTAAATGTACTATCTCTCTCTCTCTCTGTTGAACTTATTGAAGAACATATAAGAAGAATTGATCAAGGGTTTTGCCCACATTAGGGTTTTATCCCTTGGCTAGTGCCACATCTTGTGTCCTCTTGTCTTGGCTTGTTCTTCTGCGATTTATGTTTTATGTTTCTATTTGTAGTTTACTTTAATGCTGATGTGATTGCTAATCTGGAAAAGATATTGAGCTAATTGTGAAAATTGAAATAAATTGCTCTAAGCATAGAACATACCTAAAATTAACATGGTATCAGAGCTGAGGTGAAGACAATGCCTAAGCAAGAGTGAAAGAGAAATCACCGAAGACAGTTGGGAAAGGACAAAAGGATAAGTGGATTCCTCATCCCTCTTCAAATTCACCGAGGGTGAAGTCGAAGCAGAGAATATTATCAGAATGGCGCAAAGAAAGTTTCTCATGGCCTACCTAAAGATCACTTCATTGGGAAGTCCATATCTAAGGGTGGAAGGAAAGGCAGATGCCTTGGTTGCAATATGTTCGGCCATTATGCGAAGGAGTGTCTGAATGGCAGAGACACATCTCTTGTTGAAGATAACAATCATTCTAGGGACATCTTCAATGATCAAAGGAATGACAGGTAATGCAGGTGATCAAGGAAATGGCCGACTCTTCAAAGAAAGCAAGGAACCCCAGGTATGAAAAATCAAATGTTGTTTTTGATACGATAAAGAAGTGTTATCTTGTATTGGCCCTCTCCTTCAGATTCTTTGTGAATCTGGCTTATTGATTGTAGTGCTTCAAGGCACTTCATCAGATAGAAGGGTGCACTCTCTAATTTGGTAGAGATGGAAATAATCGTGGGATTATACTTGGAGCCGATGCCACCTATCTCGGAAAGGGTGCAGGGAATGTTATCCCTCAATTGAATGAGGGTAACTCGATTCATTTACAGAATCTCTTTTATGTACTTGATCGCGTGAAGAACTTGGTGTCCATTTCGGTAATGGAAGTCAAAGGTTACATGGTGGCACTCATCGATGGAAAGGTATGTGTTTGAAAATAGAATTTTCAAAGATTTTTTTGAGTTCAGGGTTGTATCAAGTTGCAGGAAGTCCACTGGGGACCATGTCCATTGACACATAGTATCGGAGGTTTGTGAGTCAGATGGTGACAGAGATGCCTCAATTCAAAAGGAGCATGAAAGTACATGTCTGAGATGTACCGAAGGAAAATCTTACAAGGGGACCATTCCCCTCATGTAGCAGGTCCACAAGTTTGGAACAACCCGAGGGGTTTGAGATTCATGATCAAGAATCTGACGTATGCAGGTGGAAGAAAGCCCTCTATGGCTTGAAGCAAAACTCCCTGGGCGTACTATGAGAGGATTAATAGCTGTCAGATGAAGCTGAGATTCACTAAGTGTCAAGCTGATCCAAACCATTGTTTGAAGGTTGTGGATGATAGACCTCTCATACTAGCACCTTCTGAGGACGACCTATTTCAAATAGGTGAAGACCCTCTCACTTGCAGAAGTAAGAGGGAGTTGGATTCCGGATGTGGAATGATAAACTGCAAGCCTGTGACTACCTCGAGGATGTTAACCTTCAGAAGTTATATGGTAGTGATGTCGCACCAGATTTGGGAAATGCCTCTGAGTTTCATAAACTCATTCGCGTTGATGTTCTTGGTGAACTTCTGTCTGGACATGTGTTTTGCAGTTAGCATGGTGAGCTCATATTTGGTTGAGCCTCACTAGATTGGTGCCAAGAATCTTCTGAGATATCTTCGGGGCACAATCTCTCATGGATTGAGATACACTGCTGGAAATATGAAACTGCATAATTATTCGAATGCTGATTGGGCAGACAATGTGGAGGATCACTAGAGCACTTCTCAGTGCTGGTTCCCTTTGGATTCTGCTTCGATATCATGGATGAGTAGGAAACAGAAGTCGGTTGCTATAGGCATAACCGAGACCGAATACATAGCTACGAGTATGATCTCGTGTGAAGTTGCTGGTTGCAGAAGCTCTTAAGTGAGCTGTTTGTACACATGATGAATACCACTGTGATTCTCTGTGACAACCAGACGGGGGATTCGATTATTGAGGAATCCCGTATTCGATGATTGCTCCAGCAGATAGACATCAAATACTGCCTTATCTGGGATATGGTAAGTCGATGATCGAGGAGGCTCCATCACATTAAGACCGATGTACAGGTCGCAGACATTTTGTCAAAGCCCCAGGGAAAGATCAAACCTGTGACTTTCCCGAACGACTTGGAGTCGTTGAGAGACCTTCTTATAAGGGTCTTGCATGTTGCATGCATTGAGCTCTGGGAGCTCTGGGGGGCTTGGGGTACTTACTGGAGCAACATTTGACCACAGGGCGACTCACCCTCCCCTGGTGGTGTGCTATGTACAGGATGCCAGGTTCAACCTTCCCCTGTGATACCCCGTGGCCACTGTGGAACAAGATGATTAGTTCTCCTGTGGGCCGGGATGATTAGTTCTCCCATGGCAACTGTGGAACAGGATGATTAGTTCTCCTCTGGGCCGGGATGACTAGTTCTCCCGTGGCAATTGTGAAACAAGATGATTAGTTCTCCTGTGACGACTGTGGGGCAGGATGATTCGTTCTCCTGTGGACAGGATGATTAGTTCTCTTGTTGAGGCATCCTACCCATGCAGTCTGGGACTCATTGGAAGTACCTCTCATCTGATCAATGAGCAGGGAAATGGGGTTAGGGACCATAGTAGTACTATCGATGGATGCATCGATGTATTTACCATACTCCCTATGCTAGTATAACCTCCATTGATCTGGGATCAATATGAGTGGTTTGAGACACTCGTGATATTGATCTGGGATTAATAAAACTGACTTCAGGCCAGTAGTGATGTGACACACTCTCTTCAGATGAAACTGACTTCGGGTCAATAAAGAATGGTATGAGACATTCTCAATCAGTTCTTCTTCTTCATGGTTCAGCAGAGCAGAGCAAAGCAGAGCAAAACAAAGTAGAGCTCAGCAGAGCATAGTAGTGCAGGGCACTGATGGCAGAGATAGTACAGTGAGACATATGGATCAGCGGATGGAGTTCTCCCTAGTTGAGAGGGAGTGTTAAAATTGGCAACTAGGGACAAACTCCATGTGGGTCATCTTATTAATGGAATCTGATATTTTTTTTGGATCTCTCTCATCGAGAGGTGTAGGATTGATCTAAAGATCATCCGATTTCGATAAGTATTCATGGAGATATGAATTTATTTGTGTTATGGGACAATTCGTCAAGGTCGGCCAGCAACCAAATAAACCCCAATTGTGCTCAACGTTTTAGTATAAATAGAGGCGGCCTTCAAGTCATTTCAACACACTTGGGATCTCTTCCTCTCTACTTGCCTTTGGGTTTTAGTAGGAGGAGAGATCCTAAGGGATAATGTTGCCCTAATCGCAGAGGGCAGAAGCCGGGAACTGCTGGAACGACTGGAATTGCTGGGAACTGCCGAGAACTGTCGGGAATTGCCGGGAACAACCAGAACTGTCGGAACAATTGGAATTGCCGGGAACAACCAGAACTGTCGGAACAACTGGAATTGCCGGGAACTGTCAGAACTGTCGAGAAAGCTGACGCAAAGGGTAGAAGCCGGAACAGCCGGGAACTGCAAGAATAGTTGGGAAAGTTGACGCAAAGGGCAAAAGCCAGAACAATCGGAATTGCCGGAAATACCGGAAAAGCTGACGCAGAGGGTAGAAGCCAAAACTGCCAGGAACTGCCGGGAACATCCGGAACTACCGGAACTACCAGAATTGTTGGAACAGTCGGAACTGCTGGAACTGCTGGGAACAGCCAGAACTGCCAGAATTGTCGGGAACTGCCGGAACAACCGGAGCATTTGTCTCTGAAGGAGAGCTGCATGCAAGGGACAACTAACTAACAATGGGAGTCGGGACAATTGTATGGTACTTAGCAGCAAGTACACCAAGCATGCAAGGGACAACAAACTAATATTGGGACAACAACATGATACTTAGTGCAACAAGCATGTATTGGTACAACTAGCATGCAAGGGACAATTAGCATGCAACAACAAGCATGCTAAGGACAACAAGCATGCTAGGGACAACAAGCAAGCAAGGTGCAACCAACACATAGGTCAGTATGGCAACATGGTGCAACAATGGCACATAATTTAGTACAGTGATGGGTACAATTATGATTAATGAAGCATGATGAGATGCAGCATAGTGATGATGGGTGCAGCATGGTGCAGCATGGTGAGGTGTAGCATGATGACGAAATGCAGCACAACGATAGGTGAAGCAGTCACCTTGGAGGATCAATTGAAGCAGCTAGTCTTCAATTGATCTCATGTATCATCTTCTTAGAGATGATCTATGTTCTTATCTAGATAAGTCAAAGTGTTGACTTTTGTTGTAAATGTACTATCTCTCTCTCTCTCTCTCTCTCTGCTGAACTATTGAAGAACATATAAGAAGAATTGATCAAGGGTTTCCCCAGATTGGGGTTTATCTCTGGCTAGTGCCACATCTTGTGTCCTCTCGTCTTGGCTTGTCTTCTGAGATTTATATTTATGTTCTATCTGCAATTTACTTTAATGCTGATGTGATTACTAATCTGGAAAAGAAACGAGCTAACTGTGAAAATTGAAATTATTTTCTCTAAGCATAGAACATACCTAAAATTAACACAATACCATGGGCAAATACCCAGAAGAGAAAGATAGAGAGAGGGAGGGAGAAAGGGAGAGGAGGGAAGAAAATCATAATACCATGGACTAATACCATGGTTTATCAATACCATGGGCCATCTATGCTTTTGATTATTATGTTATGGATCTATGCTTCTAATTATTCCATTACAATACCATGGGCCAATATCATGGCGTATCAATACCACATGCCCAAAAACCACAACTTATTTCAAAATCAAAATATTTTACAAATACTTTATTTTAATTTGATTTTATAACATTTTTTAATTAAATCTAAAAGCAAAAAGGTTATAATTACTTTTGAGGTATATCTAAACCCTCCAATATTCGCATAGAGATTAAATCGAGGATAGATGCATTTTAACCAAGGATCCAAAGTAAGAGAGAAGACAAAATGACTAACAATGATAGAGGAAAGATAGTGCATGATTATTTTAAGTTTTTTATTATTGTACTTTCTTTGACATGATTGATCCAAAATATAGGTTTAATATTTTACAACCAATTATATATATATTTTAATTTAGATACTTTCCTAAATACAATAGAATGGGATCATATTTAAGAGTGAGAGAGGGAGAGAGTGAAGATGGGGGGGGGAATAAAGTGGGGGGAGCGACATAGAGGTGGGAGAGACAGGGAGAGAGAGGAAGGAAGAGAGGGGGAGGAGGTGGGAGAGATGAGGAGAGACGGAGGGAGAGACAAATGGATTTGGAGGGGGAAAGAGAGGGATGGAAGAACAAAGACATTGGGAGATAGAGGTGGAGAGAGAAAGGGAGTGATAAGGGAGAAATGAAGATGGAATGAGGGAGAGAGGAGACAAGGGAAGGGAGAGAAAAGGAGAGGATAGAGATAGGGAAAGAAGGGGAAGAGAGAGACAACGAGACATAGATATGGAGGGGGGAGAGAGGGGGAGAGCGAGAAGGGGAGAGAGAGGGAGATAGTGATAGAGTTAGAGGGTGGAGAGAGAGAGTGTGTGTGATTCTTTGTTGAAGAATCTAGGGCAAATTAGTGTATTGTGATTCTTTGTTACTTTATAACAATTTTACTTTTCTTGTTACCTTATTCTTGTTCTTCTTCTTATTAGTGCATATTTGTGTACTTCATCACACTGCTACCAAAACATAAAAAACAAGAACACAAGATGTTGGCTTTTTGCCAGGGCCAAAACCTCTCTTTTCTTGAGAGGAAAACGTTTTAGTGAATTTCTCTTATTGAAGCTTCTATTGATCAATGCCAAACCCTAGACCCCTGACAAAGAGATCCTCCAAGCACAATTCAAGTCCTTCCTTCTTTATGCACCTTATTCCTTGACACTTCTTCTGACACTTCTTGTGGCACTTTGTTCTTCGACACTTCGTCCTCCTTCTTCCGGCACTTCGTTCTCTTACTATGAATCTTGTCTAGAGATAGACCTTCTTTGAGTGAGTCTTCTAGGTGAGGTGTTCCTCTTCTATCCTTGCACATGTAGACTTCAACGTTGACCAACCGAGATCCTTATTGAGATATGAATATATGATAGTGTTGCTGTTCTGCTGCCCTAGTTTCTCCCACATGTGGGAGGATTACTAGGTGTTATATGCTCTTCTCTCCTTCGCTTGAGTGTCTTTCTTCCACGATGGAGTAGGAGGCCTTGTAGGCCTAGTTTTAGCCCCAAACAAAGAGAAATATACAATTGTGATCTTACTGCTGATATAGCTACAAACTGTCCCTCATTTTCTCGCACTTGTGACTATGTATACCCTAGAAAACAGTCCCTTAGACCTCGTTGTTCTTCCTCCTTACCTCGCTGCCCTAGTAGACCTTTTCCCTTGGCTTTCTTCATTTTTCTTGTCCTCTTTTTCTTGCGGATTTCAGAGCTCAAGTAGTGTGTTCTATTTGGAGTGGACAACCTCTATAAATAGAGGACTGTCCCTCCATTTAGGCCGACTAGAAGGCTGACTAGTCCTCTTAATTGAAGGCAAACTTTGAGGGCAGTTTGGTGGTTGATTTGTTGAGTAGAATTCGATTAGTTTCCATAGTGGTGTAGCATGCTTGAAGGAGCTTCTTGATGGTGCCATAACATAGGAGTGGACTTGACTTTGCTTGGAAGTTTTCCCTTTAACTTTAATATATATTTATATATGGTGTAACATGCCCTTAAGGCCTTCAACATTTCTTTTGACTATTTGACTCACCTATAGAACTTTGACATGTGCTAGACCTACTTCAATGAGCAAGAAACTCATTAACATATATTATAAAATAATATTTCTTTTCTTGAATAAGTACAAATATCAAAAGTACATTTATGAACACTGAACCTAGTTACACTTTCCTTCAACATGATGGGGGGGAGAGACAGAGGGAGGTGGGAGAGAAAGGGAGAGAGAGGAAGGAAGGAAGAGAAAGCGGACTTGAGAGAGAGGAGAGAGAGGGGGAGAGAGAGATGGAGTTGGAAGGGGGAAAGAGAGGGAGGGAAGAACAAAGACATTGAGAGATAGAGGTGGAGAGAGAGAGGGAGTGATAAGGGAGAGAGCATACGAGGGAAGGGAGAGAAAAGGAGAGGATAGAGATAGTGAAAGAAGGGGAAAAGAGAGATAGGGAGACATAGATATGGAGGGGGGAGAGAGGGGGAGATCAAGAAGGAGATAATGATAGATTTGGAGGGTGGAGAGAGAGAATGTGTGTGATGGGGGGAGAGACAGAGGGAGATGGGAGACAAAGGGAGTGGGAGGAAGGAAGAGAGAGAGGACTTGAGAGAGAGGAGAGAGAGAGGGGGAGAGAGAGATGGAGTTGGAAGGGAAAGAAAGACATAGAGAGAGAAAGATGGAGAGGGAGTGAAAAGGGAGAGATGGCGAGATGATGAGGGAGAGAGGAGAGCAAGAGAGAGAGAGAGAGGAGGGGAAGAGAGAGAGGGAGAGGAAGAAGGAGGGAGAGAGAGATAGATACATATGGGGATGTTGGAAAATCAAAAATATTATATTAGGGTTTGATTCTCCTTTCTTGATAATTACTTGTGAGTGTGTTGGCTTCGTTTACTTTATTATCTTATCTTTCATCAAGCAATTATACATACATGAAGATCACAAAACAAGAGACACAAGATATAGGCACATGCCAGGGCAAAACCCCTCGTGGGGAAAACCCAGTCAAGATAATTCTTCCTTTCAATAGTATTCTTTGAGACTCTTCACTCCAGACCAAGACCATACTTTCCCTTCGCACCATGTCAGCCTTCCAGATCTTCTACCCCTTCCAGCAACTTCGACTAGGCAGCAACTTCCAACAGCAACAAATCTTAGGAGACATTGATCTCCCAATCCAGACCACGAAATAGAGAGAGAGACACCAAAAACTCAATTTAATTCTTCTCTAGAGACTTCCCCAAACTTGCACTCCTTTTCTCGTTCTGGCAGTAGACTTCACACTTCCTAGCTCTTCTAGAGATATCAAACTACTTGAGAGAGTGAGTGCTTCAAATGAATTTGACCTCCTTCAATATAAGGGCTTCTTATGGGTCGAATGGGGGTCTTTAGGTCGACTTGATCTTCCTTAGGCCGACATGATGTGGAGGACACATAATTCATATTTGACTTGATACAAAACCCATTTACATGATCCGAATCCCAAGAAGAGTCTCTTTGAATATACGACGACTCTATAAACTCAATATTAATCCTAGGAATCCACTGTGGGGACTTTGACTAATACAATGATGACCCAAACCTGAAACCCATGCTTTAATAAGTCATTGTGACGATAATAAGAATTCTTTTTCTTTTTTCTTTTGACAAGTACATTACATAATGACTCAAGTACATTATTGAAGACCGAACATAGTTACATTTTCTAACACTCGCTCTTAACTAGGGAGGTATTCATAATGTATATATACAATGGAAGATCTCAAACTATATGAAAACATGAGGAAATTTTAGGAATCGCAATGCCATGGACTAGATTCCTGACCAAGGAAATCTATCCAACCAGTCACTCAACAATTTAGGCAACGCAATGCGATGGACTAGATTCCTGACCAGGGCAATCTATCCAATCAGTCACTCAACAATTTAGGCACTGCAATGCCATGGACTAGATTCTTGACTAGGGCAATCTATCCAAGTGGGACAAAGGTGGACTCAAGCTTTCTACCCCTCTAGGTACCATCAGAGCTACTTGCTAACCACCAACCCAAACATATAGGTGTGTATCCAAAACAGAGCTCAATAAATAACACCACCTTTTCAATTATGAGATTCCAGACATCAACATAGTGCCGATGAGATGTCTCCCTAGGCAATGCTTCACTCGCAAAGCCTCAACAAATCTCTTCCATTTCCTTATCATCAATACAATCACCAATATCTACCAAACCTAGTAGGTTTCTTAGATATTCGAACTTCTTATTTGGAAGAGCCTTTGTCAATATTCCTCCTACCTATTCATTTATCGGAACATACTCTAACTTCATGATCCCATCCTGCACCAAGTTCCTAATAAAGTGGAACTTATTATTGATATGTTTCGTCCTCGAATGAAACACGGGATCTCCAGACATCTTGATACAACTTTGATTGTCACAATTAATCACAGTAGGACCTGGAGGCTTGAACAAATCTGTCAGAAGCTTCCTTAACCAGACAACCTCTTTTCCTACTTCACATGTAGCCACATATTTTGCCTCGACACTACTCAATGCAACAGGATCTTGCTTCCTACTCATCCATGAGATCATAGCAGCTCCGAGATTAAAGCATCCCCCGGTAGTGCTTCTTCCATCGGTCTCACTACTAGCCCAATCAGAGTCTGTGAAGCTAATTAACTTGACTTCCTTACTATCATACTTTAGGCAGTGATGTATGGTGTCACGAAGATAGCTCAATATATGTTTGGCAGCTATCTAGTGATCATGACGAGGCTCCAATTGAAACTGACTAAGAATGTTCATTGCAAAACATATATCTGGCCTAGTATTTATCAGATACATCAGGGAACCCACCAACTGTCGATATGAGGTAGGATCCACAAGACTAGAGTTAGAACTCTTCAATTTCTTGAGGTTGGTGATCATAAGTGTAATCATCGGCTTGGAGTCCATCATCCCAAATTTCTGTAATAACTTGATGATGTACTTTCCTTGCCCCAAGTATATCTCCCCAGGTTTCTGCCATACTTCTAGACCTAGGTAGTAGTGCATCAATCCTAGATCCTTCATCTCAAATTTAGCTGCCAACATCTTCTTGCATTCTTGAATTCTTCGTTCTTCACCAGTGATGAATAGATCATCCACATATAATAGAATAATGACGGGCTCATTATTCATGACTTAGATGTATAGATTCAGATCAACAGTACTCTTCACGAACCCAATTCTGAGAAGATATGCATCCATTATTGCATACCATGCCCTTGGTGCTTGTTTTAAGCCATATAGGGCCTTCTTGAGTTTGCAAACATGAGAGTCCCTACCATTCACTTCAAAACCTTCAGGTTGTTCGATGTACACTTCCTCATCAATCGTCCCATTTAGAAATGCTGTCATAACATCCATTTGATGATTATTCCACCCCATTGTAGCAGCCACCGAAACCAACGATTTAATGGTAGTGTACCTTGCTATAGGTGCAAAGGTTTCTTCATAATCAATGCCTTCCTTTTGAGAGAAACCCCTTGCTACGAACCTTGCTTTGTATTTGTCTATACTTCCATCAACAACATGTTTGATCTTATAGATCCACTTCGATGTGACAACCGATTTGTCACTAGGTCTGCGAACGATTTCCCAAATCCCATTCTTCATGATGGATTGATATTCTTCCTGCATAGCTTTTTTCCAAACCCCTTTCATGCTCAATTTTCTTGAATGTAGATGGTTCGACTTCAATCAATTTTGTCATATATGCAACATAACCAGAATACCTTTTCGGTTTCTTACTTTCCTTGGAGGGCCCTATAGCAACTTCATGTCCTTCAACATCTCCTAATCTTGCTTTCAACCAATTTGGTCTCTTCCTTGTGGTTGGGATAACCACCGATTGAATAGGCTCGCTTTGTCCTTCTTCTTCCATATTAGAAGGATCTTCTTGATTAATTTCATCTTCTTCAAATACGGGAACTTCTTCATCATTAGAATCAATAGGAATGTCCTTTGATTTCTTGTAGACTTGCTTCTCATCAAATATGACATCCCTACTTACTTCAATGTGTCTTCCTTCCTTTATATAAATTCTGTATGCCTTTGAGGAAAGACTATTACCAACAAATATTCCCTCAATGCTTGTCGAGTCCAACATCTTTTGCTTGTCTTTTAGAACATGAATATATGTTGGACTTCCAAATGTGCGTAGATGATCCACACTCGGTTTCTTTCCTGTGAATACTTCTTCGGGTGTAGTATTATCAAGACTCTTATGAGGACTTCTATTTTGAACATACACAACAGCCATTGTTGCTTCACCCCGTAAGAACTTCGGTAGATCTTGATCAAGGAGCATAGTTCGAATGCCTTCTTCAATTGACCTATTCTTCCTTTCGGCCAATCCATTTTGTTTGGGATACTAGGGAACAATGAGCTCCCTCTTAATACTTGCATCCTTACAATATCAATCAACTCTTTAGAGGTATATTCCCCACCATTGTCAGATCTCAAAGTTTTTATCTTTTTATCGGTTTAGGGTTTCTACCTTAGCCTTGAACTCCTTGAACTTATCAAATACTTCATCTTTAGTTTTGAGTAGATAGTGCCATGTCTTCCTTGAATGGTCATCAGTGAATGTTACATAGTAGAGATGACCTCCAAGTGACTTGTCAGACATGGCCCCCCATACATTGGAATGGATGAGATCTAATATTTCTTTAGATTTAGATTCACTATGATGAAATGGATTTCTAATATGCTTCCCCAAAGAGCATCTGTTGCACACACCTTCATGAGCTAACTTCATATCAGGAATACCATGAAGCAGTCGACTAAGAGAAGGGATGACCCTATAATGGAGATGACCATATCTTCGATGCCATAGTTCAATGGGACTTATTTCCATATGAACTAAAGCTTGAGGAGATGGAGTGATAACCTAGTAAAGACTTCCTTATCGAACTCCAATAACCCTAGATTTGTCAATACTAGAGTTCTTTCTCCAAACCAATACTTTTCCACCAACAAAATCAATCCTTTACCCTTTCTCTTCTAAATAAGAAATAGAAAGTAAATTCTTTTTCAAACATGGAACATAGAGAATGTTGCTAAGATGCAACTTCGATCCATTGTCTCGCTTCAATGATGTAGATCCCGGGCCTCTAACAACATAGCTTTTGTTGTCACTCAATTCCACTGCATGAGAGGATGACTCCTTTGATAGAGTGTGAAGTTGCTTGCTTTCACCAGTCATGTGTCTTGATGCTCCACTATCAATGATCCATGCATTGTCGTCAGTAAGAGAACCTGTAAGGGCAGCCAAGAATCCTTGACTCTTGACTTTGTTGAATAATTAATAGATAATGTTCTTGATCCATCTTCCAGCAGCGTTGTAACCCAATCTTATGTAGTTCATCGTAGAGGGAGAATCCATCCAACGAAGTGATCTTCGACTTCTCTTGACCTTAGCTCCGATACCATGTTGGAAAATCAAAGATATTATATTAGGGTTTGATTCTCCTTTCTTGATAATTACTTGTGAGTGTGTTGGCCTTGTTGACCCTGCCGCCCGCACCTACCTACACAGTTAGCGAGAAAAGCCTTCAACCCCACAAGGTGTGGTTGGTGGCAGGGAACTCAGAGAAGGGGCTGT
>APFE031662428.1:0-11580 GCA_000404065.3 Pinus taeda | reverse complement strand
CACCACGTGATGTAGACATACAATTCCTGAAATACAATCTAAGATGATAAACAATCATTTAATCTTCTTTTTGCAATGAAAATCCTAGCTACTAAGGAAAGAGAAATGAGATTCTTTCAACATAGAGAAGAGAGCACACACTAGATGCACTGTCCTAAATCAAAATCAACAAGAAGTCTAAATGCAAATGCCCATGCATGTATTTTTTTTCTCTTTCCTAATGTGTGGATGACAAAAAGAATGCTAAGTACAAATATGAATTGTTTCAAGTGATAGTACTAATGATTTTCTCTTCAAAAAACGAAAGGAAGACAATGAGGACACTTTTGGATTTTCAATTGAAAATTGCTTTCGACACTTTAAAAACTACTAATTCAAATCAAATATAAGAGTAACAGTGTAATCGACTATCAAGAACATTAGGATTCTTTTCTTTGACTGTAAACGACACTTGCGACACTTCCAAATCAGAAGACGACAGCTTGATTACAGTACTTCTTTGTAAATTAGAACCATAAATGGTGAACAATACATAAAAGAATTTACAGTTCTTTGTACTATGGAGGCTGAATAATGCAAAGGGAGGGAGTTTCCATAGTGGTGTACTGATCACAGACAGCAAAACTCCTAAATAAAGCTGAAAAGAGTGAACAAAAATCAAAATCTAGAAGCAGTAGAGGTCTTATCTGATCATCGCACCAGTGACATAGAGAAAGAGCGATGCATCTCACCTACGGAGGTGCGATGCATCCAGATTCTAAGAGGAGAAGGTGCGATGGTCCAAGGATGAGACTTCAAATGGGTTCTTGGTCATAGTTTGCCGCTCAGTTTAGGGATTTAAGCCGAGAAAATGATAGTCAGTAAATGAAAATCACAGGGGCTGATATAGTGAGCCTATTGGAGCCACCACCAGGGCAATTAGGATGTTTTCAAATCAATTTTTTAGTTTATAAACAAAACCTAGAGATAGACTGAAGTAGCATTGATCTACTTTGCACTTGCATAACAAATGCAGTTTGAAGGCTAGTAGGCTTGAATTCAGGATCCATGTATAAGTTTATAAAGAAAACAAATATAGACAAGCAAACAAGCTATTCGCTTCCCAGTGGAGTCGCCATTTTGTTACCCGGAAATCTAGTGTCTATGCAGAGCTGCTAGTCCCACTAAGACGGGTAGCTATCTTAGAAACAAACAGATTAAAGTTAATTTCGTTTCCCTTTACGAGAAGTAGATAGGAGAGGAGAAAGGAATACCAACCTCAATCTTTCGCTTGGTTTTCTGCTCGTTCCCTCTCCTCTTTAACGGATCTTTGCCGCTCCTCCTGTGACCACCCCACTTCAAAGAGTACCTGTAAAGTCAAAGGAGCATAATACCTTCAAATTGTAGAGATCTACAATCGTAAACAATATAGGACCAAATATGTATTGACCACACACATGCATATATTAGCAAACATAAAAGAATGTGGAGGAAAACTTAAATAGCTTTATTGATATAAAGATTAGAAGAGAGGATTACAACCCATTGATTTGACCCAACGTCATCCTCCCAGCATGAAAGCCCTTCTTCACCCCATGAAAAGCTTAGATCACCCAACACTATGATATTCCTCCAAGAAACCAACAACACTTCCTTACAAGATACAAGATTCTGGCCTGTGGATCTCTGCGATGAGGGATCCATATATAGATGATTGCAGGGGGGTGAGTCAGCTTCTGGGATTTTTATTAGTGTCCTCTCTCTGATAGTTATTAATTCCACTTCGGGATTAATGATCTCTTGCTCATCCCTGGGTGAATTTAGAGAGGCAAGTGTCACAGGAGAAGTTTTTGGAAGATTCCATGATCATCCACCTTGCAAACTGTCTCTTCCATTTGTCTACTCTCACCCATCGCACCCTATAGAAGGGATTTTTAGTATGCATCACACTTTTTGCACTGATCAGGTGAGATGCATCATACCCTCTGCACTGAGCAATCTGTGTGGTTGAGTTTTCCGCAGTTCTGAGCAATTTTTTGTGTAGAACTTCTGGGAGATGATGTAATCAGCTGACCTTGTTCCTTTAGGGCATGAAACAACACTCTTAGGGACTCAGAAGCCCTTGGTTTATGGACACATATGATTGGGGTTACAGTGCCCAAATATGTCTATAACAAATAGGTGCAGTAAGGATAGAATAAAGTATCACATATATGCAACACACCTAAACAATAGGATTTGAGGTGGAAATCCAATGTGGGAGAAAACCACCATTGTTGTCGTCTTAGTCTTCAATCTTATTAATATGAAAAATTTCTTACTTTATTGTACTGGTGTAGACTAATGCTAGTACGTAGGTAGCCACATGCTAAAGGATACAACCTTCAGTCATTCTCCATATCCTATTGGAAGGGAGCTCAAACCCCCTGATCTGATTTCCAACTACTACTGGTAGAAAGCTTTAACTTCCTCACTAACGGATCCAACCTTCAACAACATCCGTGGACCATGTTTCATAAGTTTTCACATTGGATCCATGTTCTTTAATACATCACAACTTGTAGATCAACTGATGCAAACACCAACTTAATTCAAACAAAATAGTGAGATCAATGTAAGTAGAACACAGAACTCAATTCAGAATACAACATCAACAAATAGAAGCAACTCCAACCCCAATCATCCATATGCCAACATGTATACACTACTTCACTTAAGGAAACCCACGTGTATATGCACTTTTTTGAAGAGAAACCTGCATACAGATCTCAATATGCTAAAAACGTGTAATTCTGAATCAAACACGGAGTTTCATAGAGTTATTCTGCAATTTTATGTTAGCTCAAAGAACACTCATACAATTAGCATAATATTTTCAACCAATCAACATGTAACCAAATTCAACTTCATCATTCAATTAGTTCTACTTCAGACATTACCACTCAACCCAAATCAACATGAGGACATCACTGACAGACAAAAGAGATACATCATCTTTGACCAGGTTGATCAATTTATGAACAAAAACCCTTCCTTTATGTACGTGACTTTGAATAAAGAAACCCGCATGTATACATGACTTAACCGAGACAGACCTGCATATGCATCTATAGTTTTTTACCGAAAAATGTGCAGCTCTTCAGAAATTCAGAAAGGTGCAAATCATGATATTTAGATATAAAAACATGCATCAATAATTAAATCTAGTCAATCCATGAAAGAATCATATAATGGAAAGTCATTTTAGGTCTCATGATCATGATCCATCATTGTATTCATCGATGCATAATTTTTTCAGATCTATGTGTCAACTATGGCGCTTACAATGCAAATATACTTCATATTGAAGTATTCATCAAAATCCCTTTCACATTCACACTTAACGCTTTGATCTTCACCTACTTATATAGTTAGGGCCTTAGCCAATACCATGAGTTAAAACTACACTATTGCCAGTGGTAATCTTAGATGGGATCAAGTAACTGTTAATGCGCTCAATATTGTGGGCCAATACCATGGTAAGGACCCTTGGTATTCTTAAATTAGTGCACCGGTATGTACATGACTTTGCTTCTTTGTACCTACGTGTATGCTATTCCAAAAGAATGCTCTTCCCCATGTTTCTTAGTTGATCTATAAGGAGAGTCACGTGAACTGTAATTGACCATTCTACTTGTCATCTTTCATCTTATTCTTCCTACAAATATACCATGTTAGATAAATGAAATATAAACATAACCAATATATTACAGTGAAGTTCAAGGGAGGCTATCTCGTATTCACAATCCTTCCATATTATCGCAACACACACACACACACACAAACACACACCTATAATGACATGAACATATCAACCTATCCACATCATTCATTGTAAAACCAACTAGATACATGAAAACCATAGCCACTACAATTCATGCATACAACTAACATGCATGTATAGCAATCACATCCTTCCCATCCTATCCAAGTATTGAACCTAGAAGCTCTGACACCAATCAGTAAAGTGACACCACACATTTACCGACTTTTACAAGCACTTTGGGTAAATGCAAAGAGAAGTTCCAATATGACATGACCCAAACTCCTAGTTTTAGTTAAGGAAGTAGAGCCTACAAACCGGCCACAAATTAACATCCTACAGGGACTACAAATCACCCAACAACCTAGGTGGTCAATCCATGATATGAAACCTTGTTTTAGTCACCTAAACCTATAACTACACCCTTGTCACTACCTTCATGTAGTTGTGAACTTCCAACCACACTCGCAAGCCTTGCTCCACGTGGTTATGACCCCAGATCCTCATTTTTGTGCCTTCAGTCCTGAGATCTAAGCCAGTTTTCTAGGCTATCCTCCAAGCCACTTCCCAAAAGTTCCTGTAACTTTTCAAAAACATATTTCTCATAACAACAATGTTAATAATTCAAACTTGAATCGAAAACATGACCTTGGCTAACTAGAACATACTAGATATTTTGTGAAACACAACGAAAACATGTAAGCTACATGTCAGGAATGCATACCTAATTTTATGTCTTTTTACTTTAGTTGAAAATCCCCAAGAAGTTGTAATGCCCTCTCAAGTATTTGTAACAACACTTGTTAGCCTATGCATTCATAAACCATTTATTAACTTATCAAAGAGTCATAATATCCATAACCAAATCGCTTAATAAACCATGCTTATAACTAACATACAACCATAATATTAACCATGACAGAAAAACCATCAAATCAACATAATAACAAGTACAAATGCTCATAAATCATAAAATGAAAATAAATCTTACTAACATATGAAAATTCCAACCAAGTTAAGCACTTCGACATACGATTTGACCATAGATTGAACTGAACCAAAAATTTCTTTCAGTCAAACACTACTATGGCATATTCCATGCAAGAATGTGGGATCTCATGGGATAAACCAAGTCATAAAGAACTAAGGGAATCCATAGTTTAAACCACTTCGACCTCAAACTACCACAATCTTACAAAAAATAATCAAGAGATCACAAACCAAAACAAGCTTGGATGCCTCATAATTTCTTCACCATACCTTGAGGAATTTTCCTGTCTACACCCTCCTATAAAGGGATTCCCAAAGAAAACCATCTCCACCCCAAACCCTTGGGAATTTTCCTGAGACCACCTCACATGGTTCCAACGCTTTTTGGCAATCCAAAGCTCAACCAAGAAATGAATCCCATGACATAATGGAAATCTAGGAAACGGCAAGGCAAGGCTAAGACCACTATCAAATCCGACCAAAACCATGCCAATGAAAACAAATGAACCAAATACTAAAATGCATAAACCATGCATTCACATATCATCTAGGAAACCACACATGCAACCTGTTACCTATAAAAATGTCCTACTCAAGTTTTTGATCCAACCTTCTCCTTTCTTTCCTTGCTTGTCCTTGCTTAGTCCTTTCCCTTCCTTTGCTTGCTTTATTTCTTTCTCCTCTTGGTGTTCCTTTCTCTCTCTAAAACTAATTCCAAATCCAAACTGATAAAAAACTATTAGCTAATCCTTAGAAGCTCTTTCATCATTGAGGCCTTTATTATCTTCATTTTCCTTCATTTTTCCTCTAATATCCCTCTCATGCAAATATATGTCTCTTAGCCTTCCTTTTCTCCTATTTCCTTTATTTTCATAAATAAAATGCCAATTAATGGCTCTTTGTTGTGTCCAAGCATTTGCCAATTTCATTAGCCATTAACAAACCGAAAGTGATGCCCATTGTAGTTATTTTCCCAACATTCAACTTGGAATACTTGTCCCACAACCTTGGTCTTATTTTGACTTTATTAACCTTTATTATACGAACTTTAACCCAGGGTTGTTAAAAGACTTCATCGATTTCGTTGAGAAAACTAAACACCTAATTCTTGATGGAAACAAAAGCACGGTTAAATGTGATGTCGTCTCCCTATTTACCAAAACCCTATCTTAGAAGCCATTGACCTCATTTAAAAACTAATTGATTCTAAGACCCTCAAACTCATCAAAGTTTTCCTCACCACTACTTTCTTCATTTTTAATGGAGTCTACTATGAGAAAACTGAGTGCACAACCATGGGTTCCTCCATTTCCCTTAAAATCTTCCACTTAAAACCTATGTTTTTGAAGCTCTTTGTCGATGATATCTTTTCTTATTTGGTCCTATGGTATGCTACAACTCTGAACCTTCCTGTCCCATATTATTCACTTTCCTTCCTAGTTCCAATTCAATATGGAGCTTTAGTCCAAACAATCCCTCCCTTTCTTAACATCCTTGTCTCTTGTCATCCTGATTACCCACCAAGTCTATTGCAAGAAGACTCATACTGATAGATACTTTCATTCTAGCTCTCACCATCATCTTGCTCAAAAATATGTTGTACTTAAAACCCTTGCTACTCGTGCGAATCATATTTCTCCCTCTCAATAATTTTGCAATGAAAAAGAACATATCACCAAAACCCTTAAATCTAATGGTTACTCCTTGTCCTATATCAAAAAATCATTCCATTATGCTATCCACTTTAATCTTAAAATCCTTGTCATCAATCCACCCTTAGCCAAAGTCTCCCTTCCCTATATTTAGGGAATTACCAATAATAATTCCAAAATCCTTTCTAAGAGGAACATCAAAACCTTGTTCAAACCCCATAAAACCCTTAGTAAGCTCTTCATGTTGGCCAAAGACAAGAGTGGCCCCATTTTTGGCCTCAAAATCTATGAGATCCCTTGCTCCTGTGGAATGTCTTATATAGGAGAAATTGGAAGATCCTTCAAAGCCTAGCTTAAAGAGCATATGAATGACACATACCATAACTGAATTACTAAATCGACTATCAATGAACACTCCCACAATACCAAGCATTTAATTTTTTTTGCAACAACCAAAGTCTTCACCTCTACCTCTTTCCACTCAAACCACATCATTAGGGAGGCTCTAGAAATTAAAAAGCACACTAACAACTTTAATAAAGAAGATGGATAACAATTGAGCCATTCTTGGAAAGCCACTATTGTTTTTTTGTCCATTAATAATAATCCTCCTAACCCTGTTAGGCCTAACCATTCTCAGTGACCCTCCCCCTTCACCTTCCCCTTCACCTTTCACTGGCTCCTCTTTGTTACCTTATCCGCAACCCTTTGTTTTTCCTAGTCTCATCCTTCAATCCCCACCCCATTTTTTATTAATCACTCGTTTTAAAAACTTTTAATATATATTATGTTAATTATCTAATTTTAATCTTAACTCTATTTTTAATACTTCATTAATTTAAATTTAATTAAATACTATTTTAAATTCTTCTTTGATTTAAATTCTTCTTTAATTTTACTCTAATTAAATAAATTTTTTATTCTATTTTTGTAACTCTTTAATTCTATTTTATATTATCTTAACCTAATTTAATCATATTCTTATATTACTTTAATAAAAAAAATTAATGGCCTTGTTTACTTGTTGGGTTTTTTGGAGTTTCTAGCTAGAATGAGGGAAAAATTATGATCAAATCTTGATTTGTATATATTAAATTGGATTTTTGAGTGCATGTATGAATCTAGCACCCTAAAAAATATGGACACTTAGATTGTGAAAAGTTGACCCCTCAAACTTGTGATTCCAATGAATGAAACAAAACTGCGCATGGATGAAAAAATGGAATATCTACCTCAATGCCTAATTATGGTCAAATCTTGATTTGTATAGATTAAATTGGTTTTTTGATTGCATGTATGAATCTAGCACCCTAAAAAACATGGACACTCATATTTTGAAAAGATCACCCCTGAAATTTGTGATTCCAATGAATGAAACAAAACTACACATGGATGAAAAAATGGAATATCTATCTCAATGCAAGGAGCTAAAGAATTTTGTTATGGAGAATTTTGGTAAACAGGCATGGGGAAAAGAGTTGGGTAGAAAGAAGTAATACATTGAGGAATTTAATCTTGGGTGTTGGAGCTAGCAATGTTCTTATTGCTCAATTAAGAACCAACTGGCATCAACTTTGTTGTGAAACATGAAGATAGAGAATGCCTAAAGAAGCTTGGGAAGAACCATGTGTATATTTCGTATGTTTGGAATCAGAAAAACTTTAACTTATGGGAATATGTTAGCATCAGTTTCTTGGAATTGTCTTTTCAGCCAAGGGATTGTTGGAAGGTTGGGCCAGTTCATTATCAATAAGAAAATGATTGAGTTGAAAAAGGCTAAAAAAAAGGAACTAATGGTCCCATAGACTATTTATAGTCTGGTGGATGTTAAAAATATCATTTTATTTTATAGTTCGATTCTAGACAAATTAGACTACAAATTAGGCTTGAAAACATTCCAAAAAATCTAACAAATAGCCTCTGCTATCCTTCAATTTTAGTTTATTAAAACTTATTATTATTATAATAACAATTTAGTAATTTAAAATAAGTATTTTAGCATGTCCCATCCAATATTAAAATCAATTTGATGAACTTTATTATTCTATTAATTTGGCCCTTCAATCTATTTATTATATTTTTCTAATTATACTAATTTAATATAATTTTAAGGCATAGTCTAGCTTATAGAAGAAATATATTTTTGAATCTGATTTCTCCAGGCTCCATTAAATTATTTGATGTGATTTCTTGGCTTCAATAAATTATTTGATGTGATCTTTCCAGAAAATTTTCTCTCTAAACATTATGGATCATAGAAGTCTAACCTCAGAAATATTTTTGAATACAAAAATGGATTCAACTCCCTAAAATTACGTAGATCAAACAATTTAAAAGTAAATAATACTAATTTAATAATTGAGAATAAATATTTTAAGATTTCCACTTTAATATTAAAATAAATTTGAACAAAATCATTATTTTATTAATTTTGGTCCTTCATCCCCATTGTATTTATTATTCCTTAATTTCTTTTAAATTAATTATTATATTTATCTAATTTAACCACAACCTTTCCCCAACTTCAAAAAATAATAATTATTAATTATTAATAACAAATTATTAATTATTTATTGTTAATAAACATCAAATCAACAATGTTCACATTCTTTCTCTCTATTTTTCTAACAATCACATTTCTCTATTTTTCTAACAAACATTTTATCTCTATCTCTCTGTCCTAATGATCATATTTTATCACTATCCTCTATACTTTTGTAACTGTCATATTCTATATCTATCCCACTAAGACTACTATTCCCATACTTCCACTAAAACAAATAGCACATTGCATATTTTTCTAATTGTCTAATTTAATATAATTTTAATACTAGTTTAATAATTTAAAACAAATATTTTATCATTTTCCACTTTAGAATTAAAATAAATTGACCAAATTCATTATTTTATTAATTTGGTCCTTCATCCCATTTATTATATTATTCTAATTCTTTTAATTAATATATTCTATTTATTCTATTTCTATATCTATCCCACTAAGACGACTATTCCCATACTTCCTCTAAAACAAAGAGCACAGTGCATATTTTTTTAATTCGTCTATTTTAATATAATTTTAATACTAATTTAATAATTTAAAATAAATATTTTATCATTCCCCACTTTAGAATTAAAATAAATTGGACCAAGTTCATTATTTTATTATTTTATTAATATGGTCCTTGATCCCATTTATTATATTATTCTAATTATTTTAATTAATGTATTCTATTTATTCTATTTTAACCATAACTTTTATTATATTCCATTTTATTATTAACAAATTATTAATTACCAATATATATCAAATCAACAACATTCACATTTTCTCTATCTTAATGGTCGTATTTTATCACTATCCTCTCTACTTTCTTAACAACGATATTTTATTAGTATCCTCTCTACTTTCCTAACAGTGATATTCTATTTTTTATCTTGTACATATTCTTGGTTTAACCCTCTCGCTATTCCTAGACTTCCACTAAAGCTAGCAAATTGAAAACATTGTCCCTTAATAATGTTTGAGTCAATTTATTTTGAAGAGAGAATACTATCCAATCATAGTTAAAGTTGATGTTTCATATATGAATCTATCTATTCCAAAAAAAAGATTACATGTTAAATCAGTCATATTTTATTAGTATCCTCTCTACTTTCTTAACAGTCATATTCTATTTTTTATCTTGTACATATTCTTGGTTTAACCCTCTTACCATTCCTAGACTTCCACTAAAGCGAGCAAATTGAGAACATTGTCCCTTAATAATGTTTGAGTCAATTTATTTTGAAGCATGAATACTATCAATCCTAGTTAAACTTGATATTTCATATATGAATCTATCTATTCCAAGAAATGGATTATATGTTAAATATCATTCTAATGATTAACTTGGTCTTATTTTGATATGTTTGTTGTGCCAAGAGGCCCTCTACAACCCAGTGTAGAGGTAAATCTCACATAAACATGTAAATGTAAAAATTCAACATTTTTAATGTAATGTCGGCCCAAATCAATCTAATTATTATCATGTATAAACCTAATATAAACTTAAAATACAAAGAGATTATGAACACTCGAAATATAGGTATTGTAAATAAATATAAATATAAATAAATTGGAGGTATGGTAAATAAATAAAGCCTCTTTTTATACTTTAAAAGTATGGTAAAATAAATAAAAATATAAATAAACTAGAGGTTAGGTGAAGCCTATGAACCAAATAGCAAGGGCCTTATTATTAATATTATGCAAAAAAACACTATTAACCTTAATATAAATATTAATAAAAATAAAAATGGCACATGGAATTGATCCATCGTATTGAAAATCAATTGTATTGACACAAATGTAGCCTATTTAAAAGAGGAATTAAACCAGCATACATCCACCTTTACTCTGGATCTACTAAGCACTGAAAGATCAAATATCTTTATATGCCAACTAAGATTTGATCCCTTTACATTGCTTGGTAGATCCAAAGTAAAGATAAATATTGTTTTTTCATATACATGTCTATTTGTTTATTTTTTTCTCTTTATTCCCTACCTTTTATGACTCGGAAAAGAATGAGAAATGACCTATCATCTTTACAAAGATTTTATATCATTATATTTTGTGAGTTACAATTTCTTTCTCCCAAAATATTCTCCTCCATGTAACGGTGGCTACATTTCTGGGCAAGAGCTAACCAGCGTGCCATAGGGCATTAAATGATTGGTTAGCTGCATACCGTTTAACTTTATAACACACCAGCGCTCATAACGAGATAAATGAAAAATAATAGGGTGTGTTATAAAGGTTAAAGAGCATGCAGCTAACCAGTCATTTAATGCCCTATGGGAGGCTGGTTAGCTCTTGCCATATTTCTGTGTTACATGATTTTCCCACTAAGGCCGTGATACATGCGAGAATAGTAAGCTGCAAAGATCAACAACAATACTATTCTATTTAATAGATTTCCCCTTAACCTGCAACTGCTATCCCTGAAAGGGATTTCCTTCGAAGAATTGGCAAGCTGAGATTGGTTTGCAATTATTTTCATTTATTATTCTCATTAGACAAAAACACTATTTCTATTCATTGTTTTCGAGAACAATGAATGGAAATATTTGCAAACCATTTTCAGCTTCGCCAATTCCTTAAGGGACATCCCTTTC